>JBBPBX010002582.1:0-16873 GCA_038048925.1 Garcialebias charrua
ATATATATATATATATGCATATATGCCATGCCCACTTCTCCACTCATGACACACTGTAGGAGTAAGTTTCTCCTTCAGCTGTGGGCTGAGCAGGTGCTGAATCATTTAAAATAATTCATCTTAAATAATAATTCAATGCCAATCATGCATCTCATGCATCAATCAGCCAATTGTGTGACATATCTAATCTTACTTTGAAAAACCGTGAACAATCGAGTCCGCGAAAGTTGAACCGCTAAGTAGCAAGTGATTACAGAGTTTTGTTGTGTTTGCTGCAGAATAGTGCCAGTTATTGAAATATTCTCAGAAGCTAAATGTTTATAAAAGGTTAGTCGACATTGTGGTGTTTCTTTGGTTTAAGATATCCCGTTTTGCAGTGAACTGACACGGACCAACTGAAAAAAAAAATGCACGGATGTTGCTGCTTTTCAGTGTTTCACTTTTGTTTTGCAGCAACATGGCTCAGCCAGACCGTTGTTACGTCTTTTGACTTGCTTTGATCAAAGCGTTGCCTTCTGTGATCACATTCGTCAGTGATCTGTTCTCACCCAGTAAATTCAGTTTATGTTCATGAATTTATCAGTTGACAACAGGAGGTGTGTCTCTGCATCAAATTACATGAATGATGATAACTTTACTGATGTGTCTACATGTGTAATGAACAAACCTGTTATTTTACATACAATCAAAATACCGTAAACAAAATAAAATCCCCAAACAAAAAAAAAGTGGTTTCAGACAAAAACAAAAGCTTTTTTGTTTGCTGTATAATAAAAAAAAACTTCAGCTTGTCAAGGAAATGTCTTAAAACATAAAAAGGTGTAGCATTCCTTAACTGAATGTATATTTCCTGTAACCTTTCATGCACGAACTGTAAAATTTAATTCTCTTGTAAAAGATTATGTAGTTGCAGCTGCTTTGGTCCAGTTTTGAAAATAATTTGCTGCTTGGTAGGATCAGTTCACACTCATAGCGTTATTGAAAATTACTCTCATCTACTACTGCACTTAGTTTTAACTCAATATGTGTAGAATTGACTGAGTCACATTTTTTGTGTTTTTCAAGGTTGGTTATCTGTGGCAGATATATTTGGGTCGACTCCAAAAAGAGGTATAGATCTCCATCCAATTAGAGAAGGAACAATTAATTGTCAGACTAATTTTAAAAGGCTTATTGGACAAAAAAGAAGAAGAAAAAAAAACAATTGACCTAGGCCACATTTTAATTAACTACCAAGTAGAATAATTAAGATACAGCAGCTGCTGCTGCATACAACTCACTGTAGCTCACATTTTTTTTATGCAAAAATGTTTATACAACATTGATAGACAAGAATAAGTGTACAAGTTCCTCTAAGGGTTTTTAATATGTTAATTAAAGTTAAGCACTTAATGTTATATTCAATGAAAAATACATATATAATCAATTGGTGTATATTGGCTATTTACTGCCAGAATTTTTAAATCTCAGCGATATTAACTCTAGAAAACCCTCTACTGGTTGACCTGTACATCAGTTCACTGGTTTATCAGCTATTCTGCTAAAAGACATATAAAAGAGCACACGTGCACGCACACAGGCAAATACTTTATTTTCCACCTTTTGAGGGGGTGGATGATAAATATATAATATGTAGTCAAAGCCACATTTTATACAACATGCTGGCCCCAGCACTCCAGCTTTCATTGTTAGCAAAATAGTATTATAATCTATGAGTGTGTCACATAGTGCTAATGGTTGAAACATTTGTGAGCATATATTTATTCAGTCTACACATTATTTTAGCTGTATATTTATTTAATTTTAATTTACCTTTTATTTATACAGGTGGTCTCATTGAGTCATAAAAACTCATTTTCAAGAGAGACCTGTTTGGGAGCAGATGTGAGGGTTAAGGGCCTTGCTCAAGGGCCCAGAATGGGGAAAATGAGGGTGGAGGTACGTGTGGGTGTTTCAGCTTTTCCACCCACATTGTGATGTTGTCAGTCCGGGGATTTGAACCGATGACTTTCTGATCACAGGCCCATTTTCTCTAACCTCTGCGCCAGCACTCCCCATATGCCAGTGGTTCCCAACCCTGGTCCTTGAGGAACACCATCCTGCATGTTTTTGTTGTTTCCCTGCTCCAACACCCCTGATTCAGTGATTTAATTACCATTTTTTCCCGCCGTACCCATCACACCACGCTATAAATCGCATCTGTCCAAATATGTCTATATATGTCTATTGGGGCGGCCGTGGCATAGTGGTAATGGCAGTCGTCCCCCGATCGGAAGGTTGGAGGTTCGAATCCCAGTTCACCACACCATGTGTCGTTGTGTCCCTGGGCAAGACACTTAACCCCGAGTTGCTCCCGGTAGGACTGGATGGCGCCTTGCATGGCAGTCTGCCGCTACCGGTGTATGAATGTGTGTATGAATGGGTGGATGGTTGGTATTGTAAAGCACTTTGGGGCCCCTCATAGGGGGCTGGAAAGCGCTATATAAATAAGCTCCATTTACCAATTACCATTAAAGTGGAAAAATCCATAAATATGTTGCTTCGGCATATGTGTTGCATCTGTTATGTGCCACTGCTGACGCGTCACATTTATGTCACTGCTGACCACCTGGAAATGTGGGCCGAACCGGGAAATGTGGGTGGGTGTTGTGCCAAAAGACGATTGGCTGCCAAATGGCAGCCACAAGGATGTGTATGGGAGTATTTCAACAATAATTCAATGAGACTAACACTTAGAAACAAGTATTATTATTATTTTTTTAATTATAGTAAAGTTGTCTCAGTCTAACTTTTCTTTAATACATGCACTTTGTCAAAGCAGCCGTAATTTCAAAAGACGATGCGCAGAAACATGAACGTGCAGAGGGCCACTTGCTGTGTATTTCTTCAAAACTTAACAAGATAATCACCTAAAAACAATAATTTGTTTACTAGACTTTATAATAAAGGTGTGTCTCAGTTGAACTTTTACTTAATAAATGCACTTCAATGGTCAAATCGGCTGCATTTCGCCAGGGCGGGGCAACGAAACGCAGCTGATTTGATGGTTGCTCCAGGCAGATGACAGTGGCAGGCTGTGGCAAGCCGATTGTGTCATTAATAGCCAATTTTACCTATTCCATAATACAACAGCAAATGACGACAGAATGTTTATTCAGCTGTGCTCCTCTGAAAAGTCTGTAGAAATCCTCAGCAGAAGGATTGGGAGGTTGAGAGCGTCAGGTTGACAAAACTTCTACAGGTGTGTTGAGATAAGACGGCCTGTCAAGGCCAGTCGGGGAGCCAAATGTCAGATAAACACGATTGTTTTGGGGACAAGCAGAACTTTAATGACATCTACCTTCAGTCTGTGTCGGTCCACTCGTTTCTGAAATGTCCAAATTAAAATGACCATACCAATGGAACGTGTCTGAGAAAAATCCTCGAGATCTAATCCATCCAGCCAAAAGTCTGGTTTCTCGAGACATGAACCAAGCCATCATGTAAGGCAGGCAGCCTGACCAGGGGCCTCATGTATCAACCATGCGTGCGCACAAAAACATTGCGCACGTCACTTTCCACGCAAAAGCCCGTATGTATCAAAACTGAACTGAACGTGAATATATGCGCATCCAGGTACATATCCACGCAAGCTCCCGAGCAGGCGTACGCACGTTTCTGTGGTTCTTGTTCCTTTGGCGACACTTACAGGTGTTTCAGAGAAACTGAAGCCCCACAGTCTGTGGTTGACTTTAAGAGCGGCTTGAAGACCTTTCTTTTCAACCGAGCATACTTTACTCCTCATGATTCTACTTTTGATCTGAGTTGATACTGTTGTTGATTTTAATTGTTTTATTATTTGTCTTATTGACATTCAAATATGTTGCACCTTGTAGCACTTTGAGATTTCCATTAATGAAAAGTGCGTTATAAATTGAATTCATTATTATTATTATTATTATTATTATTATTATTATTATTATTATTATTATTATTATTATTAACAGTTCAAGATGTGAAAATGATTAATATTCCCTCCAAACACACGATTAACAAGTATTACATCCACATGACGCAGTGGAATAAAGGACGCGCAACGTTGTGCCAAAAATAAATTTAACAGGAACGGATTCATTCAGCCTTACTGGAGGTTATAATAAATAGTGTAACACGCAGAGCATTTATTTAGAAACAGATATAGTTTTCCGATCTAGGATATGGCTTATCAGCCGTTTTCAGAAATAATAATTTTCCAGTTTGGCACTACTGCTGCGCTCTGGGGAGCCGTGCATCACGCGTGCATACAGAAGCAGCGGTCAAACTGTTCCACAGAGGGGGCTGCAGGTCGATCGGGACTGTGCAGTCCAGTCCACACAAAGCCGGATCATGTCCAATGGTCTCATCGATTCCAAAGGCTGAGTGGTCGCGCTTGGAGCGCGCGCGCACCCTCACCGGTGTCGACACGGCAGCTGGAGGTGTTTCATTATCTGCGTTTATTGTAGATTTCTCCAAAATGACACGTGAAAGTACACCTTATATAACTTGTAGGAGAGCAAAAGCTTCACAGACAGACTGCGCACAGGGCTGCGGGGCGCGCGCTGCGTCTGGAGACTCCAACATCATGTCATGAAAAGTCTCCACCAAGACGCACAGACACGTTTCTTCACATCATCTACATAAACAAAGATCTATGTTCTAGCAAACATCCAAGTAAGTTCCTCTGTGTTTACAGTAATAATGGTAATAAACTCGTGCGCAAAGTTAATATTTCCACACAGAATGAATGAATGAGCCGGTTCGCGCACCACAGCAGGGTGCGCGCGCACACAAATACCGACAATCACTCGTTCTTTGCATGATGAACACATTTTATTACTATTCTTACTTAGGATGTTTGTCCTCACTCATATTATATTGAATTCATTATTTTCCCGAATCTAGAAATCATTTCTGATCGCGCAGGGATCAAACAAACATGTCCTTCACACATGCAGGAAGTAATTTGCATCTGTTTAACATATGTAAATGTAGGCGTGTCAGGGGAGGTGTCTCACGTGCGCTCAGTTCCACGTCAATTGTGATGTACAAAAGGAATGTGCGTGGATTCAGGTGTACGCACAGTTTGATAAATCTGGATCTTTTTGTGCGTAGACACTTTTCTGGATTTCACCGTACGTCACTTTTCAGTAGGAAATCCACGCAGGTTTTTGATACATGAGGCCCCAGATCCAGATTTGCTGCAGACGTCTTCCTTGTGTGTTGATAGACCAGGAACCAGCTGAATCCAAAAAGCAGGATCCAGTTATCATAAATCCACTTAAATATGTGTCCTTAAGAGCCACAGATGACAGCAGATAGACACGTCATTAAGTCTTCCAAGTTGATGAGATATCCAGCTGTGTGCATGCCAACAGGGCAAATCGGCTCACCTACAGCCTGTCTTCTTTTTGAAGAAATGTAATCAGTTGTGTTGAGGGACCAACTGACCAAACTGAAGTCCATAGTTATGATTCGGAAGATTTTGTAGAAGAGAGGCTCTCAGACAGTTTCACAGACAAGACAAAGCAAAAGCAAAGCGGAGACCGAGAGGAGACGTCCGCCCTTGAGAATAGCAAGTGTTGAAGTGATAAAACATAAACGGTGAACTGACTTTCGTTTCCAGAGTTGATGTGTTTCAGGCTTTGTCTGCATTGAATCAGGAAGTGTTACTCCTTGGTTTGAGAGCAGTATTAACATATAGTTGAGTCTGCCTAAACCAGGAGCACCGTCATCTCTGCAGATGCAGGAGAAATAAAAGTTTGCCATCCTCCATGACGAGTGCAGTGTTAACCTTGGATCATCTTCAGTAAACCCACCACCTTTTGTGCAACCAAAATGTCATTTCATGCAAATTTTACTTTTCACAGCACCCCAGCAGCACTGCATGATGCAGGCAAAATACAAATTTCATGTTATTTGAGTAAAAACACATATATTTATTTCTGAATAAAAATTCAGTTGGCTTTCAGCCAAAGCTCCATGCCACATAATATGCAGCCAAGAGAACCTCCTGCTACTAAAAAGGCATTGTAGTCTGAGCCTGGGTACGTCGAAAAACAGCGAAAGATAAAGGGCGATGAAGTCATCTTTGCCATGTTTTATTTATCTCCCCTTCAAAAATGACTGCATGAATCTTTCTCATGCTACAGCATTGATTTAACTGACATTTCATATGGTACAAATTCACAAGCTCAGTCAGTCGGGATGGTATCCACTGTTGTTTCTATTCCGTAAGAGAGTTTGTGGTAGTCATATTGCCCAGTTTCACCACTGCATTATTCAGAGGGAACTTATTTCTCTATCTAAACCATCATGCACCTCTCCCGTCATTTCTCCTGCAAGTTCAAAGGAAAATCGCAGCCTTACCCACAACCAAAGAAAGTATGAGATACTAATAATAATAATAATAATAATAATAATCATTTTATTTAAAAGCGCCTTTCAGGACACCCAAGTACACTTAACAAACCAACACAGTGTAATAAAGAGTAAACATTATAAGCGACGAGATACTGTCTGCAGAGGACTTTCACAGCTACAATATGTGGAGATATTCCTGGGAATTTTATTCAGGGAAATTAAACTTTCTCTTGAGGTCTACATAAATAGCATTGTCACATTGATGAAGTGCCAAGACAGTATAGTATGGACACCGTCACACCTTTAATCAATAGCTTTTGTTTTGTGAGTATGGGACACCCATACAGGTTCATACTCTACCTTCCACAAATAGTAATCCATGGATACAAAGCGATGACTGCACTGTGATACTTTTGTTTTCTACAATTAAATTAATACACATGCTATAACTTTTCATCATAATGTAAAGCAGCTTAAAATATTCAGTATAACAATGCTGTTTTCATGAAATATCTAGGTTTCATTATTCCACTTCCACATCACACCTGCCTTTAAGTAAGTTTTACAAAGTAATTTTTAAATTTGAATGCAAGATATTTATCTTAAAATGATAGGCTCTGGTCCTGTCTGTTTTTTGTAGTTTTCTTCTGATTCTCACCACATGGGTGTCAATACAACAGTGGGAAGGAAAAACTCCGTTTTAACAGGAAGAAACCAGCAGAACCAGGCTCAATATGAGTGACCATCTGCTTCGACCAGCTGAGTTTGAGAGGAACAAGAAGGAGAAAAAACAAACACAAAATGGCAGGTCCAGGTATAGGTGCATGGGTATCTGTAATACAAAAAACATGTAAATGATACTTTGTAGAAAAAGCAATTACAAATACAAACAGGTTGAGCAGATAAGTAAAGACAGCAGCAGAGCGAGGAAATCAGAATCACATTTATTGTCATTGTACAGTTAAGAACAGAAAATTGCGTTACATACATCCGTCTGAAGGCTAGATGGAAGTGTACTGGGGCTGCAGCTTCCTATGAACATTGTCCTTATAGCTTGGACAAGAAAAAGGGAAAAAACATGAGGAGACCAGATATATTATAAAATATATCTCATATTGTATCCTTGACACAGGGCATGGTGTAAAGAAGCAAAAAAATCTACCTCAGCAAAAGCAACATAGCCATTTTGTGGCGAGGGGTGACAAGACAGTGAGATTGTCCATAAACACTTCCAGATAGAAACGTCCTGATAAAAATATGCTACAGTGTCTCTCAGCCAGCCCACTCTGATAAGGGTCCACAGATGTTCTCGGCTGGGGTTAGCGCAGAGCTTCTTAATTTACGTATCCACCACGAGCAATTTGAGATAAGTTGGCCTATCCAAGACCAGGGGGAGGCCAAACTCAGGTAAACAACAATTGTTGTGGGAAGTCAGACTACTGATTTCATGTCTGCGTTCAGTTATGCTGGTACACTCAATGACAAATCCAAACAGCCAGATTTATGGACATTCTGCCGGTCGGTGCTTGTTAGCCTTCTCCAAGGTCCATTCCTTCATGCCGGTGTGTCCTAGGAGTTGCAAGTTGCCCACGGTTCTCAGAAATCACGTCCAGCTTAAGTTTCAGCTCGCAAAGCATATTAACCTGAAAGCTCAAAACACAGAGTATTCCTTCACATATGGCAGACAGCTTTACTATTACCAAAACTGCTGCAGACATCTTCCTAATTAGTTGTTATCCCAGATATCTGCCAATTCCCAAAAGCAGAAACCCTGTTATCATAAATCCAATCATGTATGTGTCTTGTACAAAGTACATCCTCAACAGACAGCACAGACAGGCACCACTTCTGTTTTCATCTTTTTCACCATCTTCTCATCAGTTGCATTGATAGACCAACTGACCAGATCCATAATAAATTTTAGATGCAGAAGGTGTGTAAAGAGAAGCTCTGAGGTTCACAGGACAAAAGCAGGAGGGGAGGCAGGACAGGGAAAGAGAGTGTCTGTCATTGTCTAGAGCGATAGAGGACAATGTGGTCAGTGATCACAAATGTGGTCAGTCCTCCAACAGTGTATAGCAATATAACTAAGAGATAGCTCAGGAAACCCAAGCAAACTTTACTATGGGATTTATCAAAAAGGAAAGTATTAAGCCTAGTCTTAAAGTAGACAATGTGTCAGCCTCACAGACAGAAACTGGAAGTTGGTTCCACAAGAGAGGAGCCTGATAAATGAAAGCTTTGTCATCCATTCTACATTTGGAAACTCTAGGAACCACAAGTAAAGCTGCAGTCTGATCGTGAATCCAGACCGAACGCGTTTTCAACTGCAGGAGCGTCCGGTTTACATGCAATGTCAATGGGGGACGCGCCTCCAGGCGCGTCTTGGCGTCGGGCGTCACGTCACGTGCGTGTTGAGCGTGCTGGAAAGCGTTTTTCCGTGCACGTGAACCCGCGTCAGCCTCCAAAGCACGCCTCCAACATGCTGAAGATTTCGCCGTTCAAACGTTCAAACGCCGTTCAACTCTCCCTGATTGGTTGATCAGGGAGAGTCGGGGGGAGAAGAGAGGGGGAGAGTCCCTATGTGACGCGGAAACGAGGGGACGGGTATTGCGCAACTATGTGACGTATTGTTTGTGGGACACAGAAAAAACCCGCAAAGTCGTGAACTATGGAAGAGAAACTCATTGTAGCTGTGTGTTCGCGACAAGTCCTTCACGACCAGTCAAGTCTGCTCTACAGAGACAGAAATAAAAAGCTCCTTGCCTGGCGGAGTGCAGTGAGGAACTCGGTATACCGGTAAGCTCCTCCCACACACCCCGCCGCCACACCGCCGCAGTTTCGCGTTCTGGTCTGGACACCACTGTGGGTCCAGTGCGTCCACTTGCGTGCGTGACGAGCTTTTTGGAAGTTGAAACGCTGCTAGGTGTGGACGTACCATGAGAGCAAAGTGCTCTGTTAGGAAAATATGGAACAAAAATAGCTATAAGATGGAGTTAGGTTGTTGAGAGCTTTGTAGGTTAGAAGTAAGATTTTTGAATTTGAGTCTGGATTTGACAGGGAGTCAATGGAGAGAAGTTAAAACTGGAGAGATATGATCTCTCCTACTAACTCTCATTAAAACTCTGGCAGCAGTGTTTTGGATCAACTGAAGATTTTTAATGAAGTTTGTGGACACCCACATTGTAAACAATTGCAATAGTCCAACCTAGACTTGATAAATGCATGGACCAGTTTTTCATCATCATTTTTGGACAAGATGTTTCTAAGTGAAGTTATATTATGCAGGTGGAGGAAAGCGGTTAACATTAATAATATGGGCATTAAAGTTCATGTCCTGATCAAGTGAACTCTTCCTTATTTGTAATACAGTAACATTTGTGTTGTAAACAATACAGTTTTGTATGTTCAACTGAAAAACCTACTGAAAGATTGGTGTACATCAGGGTTGTGCATCCTTTGTCCATGCAATGCTCCTAGCTTTGAGCTTTCCCATTCCAGAAGTGGAGGTAAGTGGAAAGTCTGAGTCTTTCACCATGGTAACAGACTTGGTGAACTAAACCTGCTTGTTGTTAGGTTAACTGAAAGAAAGAAAGCTGTTTGATGCAGAGTGTTCATTTTTAACCAGTTCAACTGGTATTGAAACAAAATGAAATCATAACACCCAAAATCAAGAGGGAATGTCTTCACCTAGCTTGTAAGTGCTCATATATTTTATTAATGCATTGCTTTTCATCAGATTTATTTATTTATCTCACTAACATTCTTCAAGCATACATTTTCATTTAAGACACCACACCCATAGGCTCACATTAGAGCTGATTTTGTGCATTAAGCTGAAAAATCAACATAAAGTATTTTGCTGAATAAAACAACTCCACAATAAATCCACAATTATCACAAAAAAGAAATGTCCAGTTTATTTGGTCTGTATTCCTTAAAAGTACTGCAGCAACAGAGGATTTGTAAAGTTATATGAATAATTAACCCACTGAACCTGAGAAAATCAATCCACATTAACTGTAGTTCCAGTAATAAAGTTTCTTGATTTAACTTTTTGTTTCTGTGTGGTCTGAATTTCATTTAGCTTTTTAATAGTCTTAGAGAGAGCTTCCCACAGCCCAGAAGATCAGTACAAAATAAAATCCCTTCTCCAGAGGAAAAGAAAAACTGGAATTTAAGAACTCAAACTTGTCAGCACTGACTTCAATTTTTTAATACGATCAGTTTTATATTATTATCAGAATACAAGCACATTTTGACATGTTTTGTATTGAGTTAATATTATGTGCAAGTACCAGATGTAATTTTTTATATGTACTATACTTGTTTTGAATCTGTTTTTAACATATTTATTTAGTCTTTCTTGCCTGCTGCAGGGACTGCAGAGGGAAATTAGCTGTAAGCTATAATCTGGTACAGAGCATCTTCATACATAGTCCGTGACAAATAAAGACAAAAATAAAATATAAGATGCTGATTAACTCCAATGGTGATAATGAATAATTGGTGTAAATGGTGAGATTAATTGATGTTCGTTAATGTTAGTGGCTATTGTAAAAAAACATCTGTCCAAAAGCAGGTAAGGAAGTTAAACGTTGATTTATTTATTTTTTTTTACAATTTTATAAATTAAAATATTGAAGAATTAAACAGTTAAAATGAAATATGTCAGTAAAATCCATTTTGTTTGTTTTCTTCAATCAAAGGAGTTTAACTATAAAATCTATGAAATACTACAAGCTATACAGTGATGTAAAAATATTATTTTAAGACTCATTTCACAAATTTCCCTACTGTGAAAACCAAATTTGTATTTAAGTCAACCCTTTGACTAATACGTTTTTTTTTATATTTGAGAGGAATGAGACCAATTTAGGATTTAAAATCCTGTTTTCTCATAGAAACATGGATAAAATGAAATGATCGATAAAAAACAGTATGTGAAATAAAGCTCTTTTATGACAAGAAAGCTTAGCTGATGTGTGACATCATCACAGAAAGCGACTATGCGATCATGCAATAATTAATTATTTTTTAATAATAATAATATTAAAAATTAATTAGTTTAGTATTTTTTTGTTTACCTAATCTCTATTGTTACACTTTGGTTTTTGTAACTCACTCTGTGATAATTTGCTTTTTACATTTGAGATCCTCTGTAAACTTTTACTGGAATAGGTTTCAACTTTCTCTGGAAGAGGTACGGCTTTTCTGGCTGGACATTGCTGAAGAGTTCTGTCTCTTTTCTGACAACTCTTATATGTTGCACAAATATTTAGTACACAAAAAGCAGTTCCATTTGCATGCAAGCTGAAGAATCGAACACACCACAGCTTACAACAGCTTACTGTTGTTGGACTGACTGAAATCAGTGCATCAATAATGGATGCACCAAGCTCAAGCAGCTTGCTAGTATATCCAGTCCAGTTAAAGCAAAAAAATAAAACTGATGTTGTGCATGAGTCTGCATCCATTTGTCTTCAGGAGATGATGATGTGGCATTCAGTGTCTATTTGCACTTTTGTTTCTGGCTGAATAGACCATTTCTAGAGTGACATTCTTTGATTCATTCATAATAATAATAATAATAATAATAATAATAATAATCATTTTATTTAAAAGCGCCTTTCAGGACACCCAAGGACACTTAACAAACCAATACAGTTCAAACATTATCAGTGACAAATTGAAATATAAAATACATAAAGATTATAAAATGCAAAATAATAAAAAATGCAAAATTCTTCCAAGAACGGCAAATATACTGTTCATGTTGGCACATTCCAAGATCTCTGCATTGGGTGCCCAACTCTGCCACTGAATGTGGGGGGAAATATCTGAGACACGTCAGACAGAAGCTGTTGAATATCCCCTCATTTCTTGTATAGGTGGTCAACACTTTGCTGCTGTAGAGGAGTACAAAGGATGCAGAAAAAGTAGACACAGGCTGGAATCATACCTCACTGACTTGTTTCATCTGGCTATACAGTAACTGCTACTGCCTTAGCGGTCTTATTTTCTTCTGCATCAATGAAAAGTGAGCTAGAGACACCCGAGGTACATGAAGATCTCCACAATTTCCAATCTAGTCCCATCCATGGTGATGTTTGGAGGAGTATGTGGACCCTGCACCGTGATGCTTTTTCAGTCTGATAGGTAGTCCAAACTCTGATGATCTGCTGCAGTTCTTAGAGGCATACTTAGAGAGCATGGAAAATAAGATACGAAAAAGCGTTTGTACCAAGACATAACCGTGATTTGCTCTACTACTGACTGGGAAGGTTACAGATGTTGCACAGTTGAAGCAAGCAATGTTGCTCATATCTTCATAAATGAAGCAATAATTGTAAAGAGTTGGGGCAACCACTCTTTTGTAGTAACATGAAGAGTCTTCTCAAGATGATGAGGTCTAATAATCAATTAAGTTGATGGAGAGTGGCATCTGCTGCTCTTGGCATTGCTCCTACAGATGGTGCAGTGTTCACTGTTGATCTGTTCTAGTGTGAATTGAAAACTCCACATTGAGACTCTGGACAGACACAAGGGGCTATGGTCTACAGGTGTGCCAGGACAACTTGAGCAAATGCTGTCTCATAATGCTGAGGAGAGAGATACCCCAGTAGTTGCTATAGTCACTATGACCACCTTTGTTTTTGTACAAAGTGGTGATGTTTACATGTTGTATGTTCTGTAGGATGCATCCTTGTTCCCAGCAGTGGAGAAAAAAAAGTTTATGCAGAGGTTGATGCAATGCAGGTTTCCCCACTTTTGAGTACCTTGGATGGGATGCCATCATCCTGGGGTCAAAAAAGGCGTTCAATACAAGATCAACTGGACTTTCAATACAAGATCAACACATCCCCACAAGGACAGAAGGGAAGAAAAAGGAACAGAATCACATCAACAAATCTCTGCAAACATGTGGATATCCCAACTGGGCTTTTGTCAAGTCAGCAAGGAAATCTGCTAAACACAATAATGAACAGAAAAAGGCTAACAGACGAAAAAACATTGTCATTCCTTATGTTGCTGGAGTCTCAGAGAATTTCAGAAGGATTTTCAACAAACACAACATCCCAGTACATTTCAAACCCAGCAGGACTCTCAGACAGAGGCTGGTGCATCCTAAGGACAAAACCCCCACACACAAACAGAGTGGTGTAGTGTACGCAGTCCAGTGCAGCGAGGACTGCCCAGACCTATACATTGGAGAAACTAAGCCTCTTCACAGACAAATGTCCCAACACAGGAGAGCCTCCTCCTCTGGACAAAACTCAGCTGTTCACCTCCACCTCACGGACAAGGGTCACTCTTTTGAGGACCATAATGTGCAAATTTTGGACCGAGAGCACAGATGGTTTGAGAGGGGCGTGAAAGAAGCTGTTTATGTTAAGAGAGAAAAACCTTCTCTTAACAGAGGAGGAGGTCTGAGATTTCAACTTTCCAAGACTTATAACTCAGTTTTGGGGCTGATTCCCAAACGTTTTACACCGGATGGGAGCAGAAGTGTCTTGTTTGTGAATTAGACTAGCAAAGTTTTTTGAGAAACCTTTGTTGTTGGGTTGTGAGGTGTTTTTTTGTCAATCTACATACAGTTGTGTGTCTTCTGTCAGAGACCTCAAGGGAACCCCCTACTGTTAAGGTGCGATCTGCCAATTTACATGTATGTGTTACCTCAGCTTGCAATTTACATATGTTGGTGCGTGACTTCTAAGACTGTTATAGCTCCACACGCACACAGTCTGCTAATAGAATTGATAAAGCCCTCTGGATAGAGGTCGAAACGTCTTCTGTAACAAATAAAGTCCAGTTGATCTTGCATTGAACGCCTTTTTTGATTTTATCATGACCTGGACGACTGAGAATCTTCACCAGCATACATCATCCTGGGGGCTTTTTGATATGTGAAGCAGTCAGTGGCTTTACTGAGTTCCTCCATGGTAGGTATTGCATAGCTCATCTATGACAAGTAGCACTGGAAGGGTATTTAGAGCAATCAGTGACTCTATTCTGGGTTTAAATACAGCTCAAGACAGTGTACAACACAGCTCTGTAAATGCTTCCCCTGGTCAGTGGTGATCTCTCCAAACTTTGACTTGGATGGTGCAGTTTTGGTGGTGTATGGTTCTGTTGCTTGCCTCGTATCAATTGGATTTTTACACTCCCTTCACCCCCAGTAGGCAGTGTTGTACAAGGCATCTCAAACGTAGAACCACTTGGCATCAAGGATGTTGTTTTCAGCTTTTCTGTCAATGAAGGTTTCTTGCAGCTTGCTGTTGAATTGTTGTTTTCTCAAAGCTGCCTACACAGCAGATGCTGATGGGTGGACATCCCTTTCTTTGAGTGGTCTATTGTCTTAGGTGCTACACGCACCCTGCTGTTAATGAGGTACTGATCTGTATCACTAGCTGTGTTTCCATCAAGGTTTCTAGATGCACAATTTGAAGTATCACATCAGAAAAGCTGAATGGAAACGGCACGATTCGAATTAACTTCCTCTAATTTGCAAAAAAGTTGATACGCTCGCTTGAGGTGGTTTTGGGGTTCTTCGAATCAGAGCCGATGCGCAAAACGAGAGATGGAAACAGATTTGCAGACTCAGTTCTGCTGTAGCGAACATTCACGTCACATGACTGATCAGCTGTTTCCGTTGTAACATCGCTAAAGCTAGTTGGCATGACAGAATAAATACAACTTGCCCGATAGCAACACATACCTGAAATATTCTCTCCATTTTGCCGAGATGTGTGGTCGGGTCCTGTTTTCAACCGCTACTTCCTGTTTACTGTAGACATGCGTAACGCTGACGTCTGACGTAATGACGCTGACGTCTGACGTAATGCCGCTTTGCGTGGCCTGGTGGATGCGCTTCAAGCCAGTTAATGGAAACACTTCTGATTCGCATTAATTTTTATTTACATTTTTGCGAAATTTCAAAAATTCGCTCAAAATTCAAATTGAAAATAGATGGAAACACGGTTACAGTCTGCACTGTGGTAACTGCATGTAAGGAGAACACTGGTTAAGTCTGCACACCTGATGATAATTAAGTTTGCCAGTGGTGGGAATGCAGGTGTTTCTGAGACACCTGATGTTTTGATTGGGGGAGGGGGTGCACTTGAAGAAGACATTGGTCACACATAGGCCATAAAGGCAGCAAAACTCCTGCAAATGTTGCCCATGTTCATTCATCTGCCTGCTTCCATGGTGCCAGGCTTCACGATCAGCTCCCACCCAGCACTGAACTCACCAAGCAGCTACAGATCGTCTTTACTTAGAATAAAGAATATGACTTAATCCAGAGTCCACTTAGAACCAGTATATGTCTTTTGAGGCGTAAAGGGTCAGGACATAAGCACTAATGATACAATGATGTTGCTTGAGCAGGTTAGGATCCGTGCATGAGCAGAGTTTTAGGAAGAAAAAAAAACCTCCATGTCAAACCACCAGAGTAACATTTGTTTTTATTTTGTTACATCAAAATACATTCAATGGTTGAGCTATTTTGCTAACACAGCAGCCAAACAATCGCATACAATCAGATGCACTGTCAAAAACATACTTGACAAAACACAGAGAAGCCCAGTAGACAAGTGTCTGAAATATTTATTAACATCTAAAAAGGTTGAGTCAGGTCCTCCAGATGCATTCTTCTTTGCTGAAATGTTTAATCTTTTATCTAAAAGATGGAATAAAATGAATCTTCTTTTGAATAAAATGTACCCGGTATCTTCTTTTGAAAAAAAGACACAATGTTTCAACAAAGAAGAATCTGTCCAGAGGATCTGACTCAACCTTGTTAGAGCTATCTACCTGGATTACTGATTAAAATCATAATATTAAAGAACTGATTTCTTTTTTCTTTTTCATAACAGAAAGTCTTTGGTCAAAATAATTAAATTGAAATCTTAAAATTACAAGACTGTAGGTTTTACTGGTAGGCTATTGGTTCCAAAGTTTTATACATTGTAACAAAGAAAGAGTTCAAGTTCAATTTTCTTTATTGTCATTCGCATTACATGTGGTACATGTGGTAGAATGAAATTTAGTACTCAGGATATCAGTTGCAACCAAAAACAGCAAAAATATAAAGTATGAAAAGATACAGTAAGGATCTAAGTTATCCACTAAGTTACACACTAAAGAAATGCTAAACGGTATGCTAAAAGATCTAAGATATACGCTAAACACTAATAATGTAAAATAATAAGGCATATTAAACAGCAGCCCAAACATGAGTCTATGGTGAGCAGATTGGTAAGAGAAAGGACAAATGAATGGGGCAATGGTGCTTTTCTAATTTTTGGGCACTTCAAATTCATTTTAACTCATCTATATATATATATATATATATATATATATATATATATATATATATATATATATATATATATATATATATATATATATATATATATATATATATATATATATATATATATATATATATATATATATATATTATATATATATATATATATATATATATATA
>JBBPBX010002582.1:34431-48881 GCA_038048925.1 Garcialebias charrua
ATTTTAAACATAATTCAGTTAAAGTTATAGTTTTTCATATGACTTCTACATTCAAATATATTGAATAATCTACTGCAGACAAGATTCTCACATTCATTGAACCCAGTGCTTCTCAATTATTTTCTATTACGACCCCCCAGGAATAAGTAAACATTTTGTTCCCCCCACCCAAATCTCTGCCGTGATAAATAATATAAATAAATAAATATAAAATTGTTATGAGTACACCTCTGCATAACATTGTATCCTCATTAACATTACATAAAACAAAAAAATAACAAATTATCAACTTACAACAAAGATTATTGACATTGTTTTATAGTCTGTAACAGAAACAACTTAAAGTGCATCAATTTGCCTGAAACAAACAAAAAAAAAAAATCCATTCTTATTTAAACTTAAACATTTTTGACCATTTAATACTAAATCAATAAATAATAATAAATTCAAATATAGCAGCAACATTTTAACTCAGGAGTGCTATATAAAACACTTTGACCTACAAAACAAAAATGAATAAAACAATTTGCGCTGATTTTTTAAAATCAAAATGAGTAAGTCAGGATTAATGGCTACAATGAGCATGTTTTGCAGTGCACTGCAATTCTCAGCTCCTGCTCAATATTTAGCTGGACCTGGACTTCATTGCAGCAACAGCAGAGAAGTTGCAAAGAGCGCAAGAGCGCAAGAGCGCAAGAGCGCGCAATCGGGTTGGCTAGCTTGGGGGAGTCTAGTTGAATGCGCTCATAAGAGAAGAACCTGACAAGTTGTTTAATGAGATAAAATATATTTTGTTAGCAAAATAGAGTCATAACATGTGTAAAACATGTGTTAAACATTACTTCTGTTTTTACAACAACAACAAAAATCAAAATTGTGCTTTGACGAATTAATCGATAAAACCAAAACATTTTGTCAACACGAAAGAGGGGGCAGGTGTCGCTCTTGCTTTGATCTTGTACACTTAGTTGCATGCGTTCTGTGGGTGACCAGTGTCCAGAGCATCATAAACACTGCAGCTGAGAAGGTATCAGAGTTATTTATTTATCGTCTCAGCAGCAGAGAGGAGCGACAAGGTTCAAACATGGCTCCCAAAAAGACAAGACAGTCATATTTCATAACATTATTATTAGTAAGCCTGAGAGTTGCCAGATCCGAGCAAACAATTGCCTAATGCAGTGTTTTTCAACCACTGTTCCCGTGGAAATGATCCAATTTCACTTAACTGGTCTAAAAAGATTTTTTGAATTTGAAAACAAATTAATTATCTAATAATATGCCATTTTCGAGTGTCTGTGCTGTAGTAGTGTCTAGCGGCGTACAGTAATCATGTAATTTCTTTATCGCTAGATAGATGGCAGTATGGAACATAGCATTGCACATTAAAACAAGAGAAGTAGTGATGCATGAACGTGACATGTAGCAGTGACAGCACTGCATTCTAGCTAGCTGCTAGCAAGACTATGACAGTGATGGAAAAGTTTTTTAAAAGAAGAAATATTAACACCGATCTGGTCCCTGGACAAAATTCAGACCCAGATGTAGGCCCTAGTATAAGTGGATATCAGAAGAAGGCATAAACCGTGAGCTCGAGACAGTACAGGGAGTTACATTTCGTTTGGATTTACTTTTACCGGGGATGCAACGACACCGACTCCGTTGTGCTTGGTATGCGGTGAGAAGCTGTTTATTTCATTCCTATTCAAGACACTTTGATAAGAATGACTATATATTTAATGTGGATACAGAGTATCTTTGTTTACAATTTTGGTTGGTGGTGTGCCTCATGATTTTTTTCAATGAAAACACTGTGCCTTGGCTCACAAAAGGTTGAAAAACAATTGCCTAATGCACCCTGACAAAATGAGAATGGTGCAAAAAAAATATAAAAAAAAACCTACTCCCTGCTGCAAAATGTTCCTCGAGGTCACCCCCCCCCCACCACCCCCCACTGCATAGCTCCAGAGAAGGACTGATTTAACCTGGATAATTTAAAGTTGACATTTTTCACACTTTGCAACAGAATCACTTTCATCAAAACCAAGCAAAAAACTAACTAACAAACAAAACAAAAAAACAGTTGAGGTTTGTTTGTATGTGATGTTTTTGCTCATCTCAGTATTTCTTCAGGACGATTTTTAGAATTGTTCACCTGTCACGGTCCACAACCGGAGCATACATGTGCTGACAAAAGCGGTGCTCAACTCATCGAAATGTAAGAGCAGTTGAAATTGAAATGTCAGGTTGAAACGAGAACGCCATGAATTAAAATATAAATAAAAAAAAGCTATTATGCAGCAGAACCTTGTGTTGCCAGTTTTTTTGCGAATCACATTTACCATTTTCATTACTTTGAGAGTAAAATGAGAAATATAAGCAAGGGTTTTAGGCAAAAACAATCAAGTTTATTTTTTTTTTTTTTGATTATCACAGTATAGTGTAACTTGTTTACAGGTACTCATATCGCTCAACAGTTCTCTGCAGGTTTGGTATCAACCTTTGCTGAAGATGAAAGACGATAATATTTGTACCCATGTCTGTGGGTCTGTTCACTTTTTTCTGTTGGGTTAGTAAAATATTTCACAGTGGACAGAGTTTAAGGAAACCTGCACTGTGAACAATGGATGTACCTAACTGATTGACTTCCAAAGTCAATCAATTCAAGGTTGCTGCCAAAGCCGACTGACATTAGAAAACACCAAAATGGTTTCAACTTAGCCAATTTTAGATACTGAGTTAAAATGTCTTCTTCCTAGATTAGGGTCATCACTAGCCTTGAACAGCAATTACATGTTGTAAGGTTTCTATTGAGATTGCACATAATTTACAGGGCTGGACCAAAACAGCTTTATCTTTGTCCTTTCTCATCATAAAATGCTCTTAGTTTAAACTCTGGCCTGGAATCTGGTGGGTGATATGTAATTTTTATCTAATGGCCTTTAAACAAAATCCTGCTATTACTCAAATTTTCTCATGAAAGTGTTGTATAATTCAAACAATGGCTTTAAAATGGGATAATAAAACCCAAATACACAAGTCATTATCTCTTCAGTCAACCTATTTTTATCTTTATTGGTAATTTACTCAAACACTTTCCCATCAAATTGTAATCAGTAGATTAAAAATAAATACAATAAAATGATGTAAAAAAACTGATGGGATGGAGTGAGCAAATCGATGCAAAGCAGCTCACACACAGTGATTCTTTTTACTTTCTTTTCAGTGTAATCTTCCAATTTGATCATAGAGTTTGCATCCACCAGGTTTCTGAGGGGACCAATTAAGGAGTTGCGGGGCAGGCGTCTGAACTGCTGGCTCCTCTAATAGCTTACAGGCTGAAGTGGTCCAGCTCTATAGTGAGTCAATAGCACAAGATCCCCACTGGTCTCAGCCAATGAATGCCAAAAGTAAAATTCAATATGACAAAGGGCAATTCAGCATTTTGAATTGGCTGAAAAGTCATTGATATGGTCTTTCAAAGCTCACTGTACACACTGACTGGGCAGCAGAGATAAATGTTCACAGATTTTTCAAAAAATTACCAGTTTGTTTAGTGTAAAGAGCTCCATGGACAGAAATGAAAATGATTTGACCCAAGAAAATATAAACAAAAGAAAAAAGATCTGAATCTCTCCATCTTTTCAAACACACATTCTGTATTTGTACTCATGTTACATCCTTGCTTTCAGCGCAATACATTGTTGTTGTAGCCCTCAGGTAAAGAGGGAATATTCTTCTGACATTTAGCTCTCTGCTGACCTACAAGGTGTATGATAACCTACAGGAATGGTAGGTTTGTTTTCCAGGCTAATGGAAAACACTCCCAGGGCAGAACAAAAACTAGTGATGTTATGACCAGTCACAGAGGGACTCTACTTCACCTTTTCCCTCAGATGAGGAGTCAATCATGTCATGTGGCTGATGTAAATATTGCCCAGTGCTGAAGGTAAAGCAGTGAAAATGTTTTTGCTCATGTCTGTGTGTATGAATGCCTGTAAACAAAATATATTATCAACGATAGGATGATTTTAAATTAAACTTGCAGAAAGTAACGACTGGTTGAAATTTAGAGTCACTCCAGCAACGCTGTGCAGGAAGGAGAGTCTGTTGCAGGAGGTAGTAGAGACACCTGTCCATGCAAATAGATCCTCTCCAGTCCAGTTTGAGCAGAGCAGCTGAGCATCTCAATGTGCTGGTGCCTTTTCCCCCACCTTAGCATCATACAAGACTTGTGGGTAATTATTTTCCCAAAACCGTAGACCTCGGTGAAACACAAACTATCCGTTTATCAGAACTTTTTTAATGGAACTGACATGGTCCTAGGTGTGCCAAATCCCCCAAGCTGGATACATCAGCCATCAAACTCACTCTATCAACCAGTGCCAGTTCTCAGTGGCAGAGCTGGAGAAACGCTATGGATCCCACTGCGTGCACATTCAACATGGCCTTGATGCTGCAAGAATACAAGGCCTAAAAGCTTCAGAAGTTGTAGGAGACACTACAGATCAAATAAATATACACTGGGTTGGGATGAGGGACACAAAATGGCTGAATTTATCCTTTGTTTGTCCAGCACTGCAGACATCACTCTTGGAATAGGCATAGTGAAAGTGGTTGTCCCACAGTGGTACCTATGGCTCACCTTCACCGAGCTGGCGGAGAATCAGCGCTCAGATTTTCTCCATCAGGGTATCAAACCTTCAAGTCTATTTGGATGAACTTTGGAGAGAACTCAGAGCTGTTGGGATCAGAGCAGTAAGCAGGAGAAAGCACTGTGTCTGAGAATGCTGAGGTGGCATTACTTCCAGTCCACCAATGTGGCCCACTAGCCACCAATGCACCTTTGTGCGTTTCCCCAGGTTGCATTGATTTAACCCACACTGATCTTAGTGCCTCCCTGTTGGCCCAAGAAAGCATAGTTTGCAGAAATTCTGTCAATCCTGGATGTAGAGTGATGGTGTCATCCAATGTACAAAGATCATTTGGCTCAGACGCACGGTCAGATTTGGCATCCCACACCCAGGGTTGTGGAACCGGCAAGTCTGGCCCCTGAGACGGAAAGCTGGTGGCTTCAGGCCTTCCCAGTAACAATGGTGGACACAATTCAGTGTGTCAAAGCTGGATTTACATGGAACATATACTTGCTCAAATAGTGTGTCAGAAGAGGAACACTGTTCCTTTCTTCAGCACTATAGCTGATGTTCTTACATTGTTACAGGATTTAATGGAAAAAGGTAATTATTTTTCTTTAATCAAAGGTTACTTATCTGCTATGTCAGCCTGTCATGTTGGATGGAACAGAAACTATTCCAGTTCCCATCCTCTTGTGGTGCAGTTCATGAAAAATAATCTGCATAAAAGGTTACCCTGCAAAACATTGGTGCCACAGTGGGACCAGAAACTGCTTTTAGATGTGTTATGTGATGCACTTTTAGAACCTAAAGAACTGGTCGATATGAATATGTTTTCCTATAAAACAGCACTTCTTCTGGCACTGTGCTCAGCAAAACATGAGTTACATCCATGTGCTTTCGGTTCACCATTTGTGCACTTAGTTTGCAGAAGATTTGTCTTTGTCCTGGTCCAGAATGGGGCAGGATATTTTGATGGCGCAGTCTTTTAAGTTGGGGGCTGAGATGAGGTAAAGGTAGGGTAACTGACTTGGGACCAGAAAGTCACGGTTCGACTCCCAGCCATCCCCACATGTCGTGGTGTCTCTGAGCAAGACACTCCATCCCCAATTGCTCCATGGGTGTTTACATAGCTACCCACTACTCCACCTGGGTGTATCTCACTTGTGATGGGTTAAAAGCAACTAACTAATTTCACCATTGTATGGGAACATAAAATGATGACAATCTTATGGTGTGGTCACACCGAACAGCGTTTCAACCTCCAAAAAGCTCGTCACGCACGCAATTGGACGCACTTGGTGTCGGGACCTACTTGGACCAGAAAGCCAGAACGCGAAACTGCTGCGGGGTGTGTGGGAGGAGCTTACCGGTATACAGAGTCCTGCGCACAGAGTCCTGCGCACTCCGCCAGGCGAGGAGCTTTTTATTTCCGTCTCTGTGGAGCAGACTTGACTGGTCGTGAAGGACTTGTCGCGAACACACAGCTACAATGAGTTTCTCTTCCATAGTACACGACCTCGCGGGTCTTTTCTGTGTCCCACAAACAATACGTCACATAGTGCGCGCGCCCCCTCGTTTCCGCGTCACATAGGGACTCTCCCCCTCTCTTCTCCTCCTCTCTTCTCCCCCCGACTCTCCCTGATTGGTTGACACACCAACCAATCAGGGAGAGTTGAGCGGCGTTTGAAAGTTTGAACCGCGAAATCTTCAGCATGTTGAATGCGCGGTTTGGAGGCTGAAGCCGGTTCACGTGCATGGAAAACGCTTTCCAGCACGCTCAACACGCACGCGACGTGACGCCCGACGCCAAGACGTGGCTGGAAGCGCGTCCCCCATTGACTTTACATGTAAACTGGACGCTCCTGCTGCTGAAAAGCTGTTCGGTGTGATCACAGCATCAGACTTCCCTTCCTTTCCAAAGTGATTTTACATCCAGTTTGCAGGCCGAGATAGTGTAGAGGCAGGGCAGCCGGCTCAGGACCAGAAGGTCTCGGCTTCGATCCCCGGTCACTGCATACCTCGTTGTGTCCCTGGGCAAGACACTTAACCCCGAGTTGCTCCCTGTAGGAATGGCTGGCGCCTTGCATGGCAGTTTACCGCTACCGGTGTATGAATGTGTGTATGAATGGGTGGATGGCTGGTACTGTGAAGCACTTTGGGGTCCCTCATAGGGGGCTGGAAAGTGCTATATAAGTAAGCGCCATTTACCATTTACCATCCAAGCCAGGTGTATATCCCAAAATGTAATCTTTATTTAACAAGAGTCTTTCTTTAGAGCTGTCAGCTATCCCACTGCTGCCCATGATAACTACAGATCAGAAGCATATGAATGATCTCTCTACTCCGTGTGGGTACTACACATATAAATTGAACAGATACAAAGCTGTTGCAAAACGAAACTGCTATTTGTGTGCTTTGCTTGCCCTGTAGCAGGAAAAGCTCTGTTTAAACATGTTTTCACTGGGTTGTAGAGGCTATTTCTTGAGCTTATGTCAGTGAGGGCTACCATGCACCTAGCAGTCTGTACGCTCATTCTACCAGAGGTATGGCAACTTCATGGGCATTGTTTAATGGAATCTCAGTGGCAGTCATATGTTTTGCCACCAACTGGACGCCCCCTAATACATTCATAAGATTTTACAGCTTTGACATAACAGCCCGTGACATCACTCAAGCTGTTCTGTCAGAAAATATGTGATTAATATTCACCTGCTGGCTTGGCTTGTCAGGGCTATGTTATCCAAATCTTTCTGCATATCATGATTGTAGGTTCACATACTTATGTGTTGTACCAAGTGTACTGGCCAAAAAAGGAAATGGAGGTTATGAGTATGACCAATGTTCCTTGAGGGAAGGAAATGGTACAACATGTCAGCCCCTCAAAGCTACAGAAGCAAGCTTGTAGCAAACTGCAATGCAAAGTGTATTGCAAATTAAGAAAATAATACCATGCATCATTTGTATAACCTAGGAAACTGGGGCCTTCTTTGTATGTAGCTGTCTCATCGGCCTTGACAGGCATGTTGAAAGAAACATCTTCAGGTGTGTCTTGTCAAGGTGTGATCCCCATACTCATGTGTTGCATTGCATTTATCTCCCTCAGGCAACATTGGCAACATTTCCACCTCTCTTAACACAGAACTTGTGTTGTACTGGAGTTGTAGGCGGGACCACAACTCCCGCACAACACAATTTCTGTGTTAAGAGAGGTGGAAAGAGAAGGTATGGAGACGCCGCCAATATTGAACCGGTTAACACTATAGACTTAATATGCCTGTGGTTAACACAAACTCCTTTTTTATTTTATTTATCCAATAAATAAATAAAAAGTAAAATAAGTTCAACCAGGTCAGGATCGAACCTGGGTCGTTGGAGCGGAAAGCAGACACGCTTTCCATTGTGCTACTGAGGCATGTGGCTTTTTGCAGGTCTACTATATATTTAAAGGAACCGTCCCTCCTAAAATACTGGCTACGCGAATGCTACATCTATACTTATCACGCTATTACTAAATATGTATCACGTTTTTACTACATAGTATCACGTTTTTACTACATAGTATCACATTTTTACTACATACGTATCACGTTATTTCTACATAGTATCACGTTTTTACTACATAGTATCACGTTATTACTACATAGTATCACGTTTTTACTACATACGTATCACGTGATTACTACATAAGCTCCAAAACATTTTTTCATGGATGACTGCATTGCTTCCGTAGTCATCTTTAAGGGATTTAACAAAAAAGAAAAGAAAAAAAAACTAAACAAAAAAAATTCACCTAACTATCGAACTACAATGCAACATATATAATAGTACTTCGTTTATATTTTTTGCAATAGTCATGCTTTGATCATTTTCTTAAATGTAATAATTGTTTTTGCATTTTTTTACTTCAGTCTCCAAACTATTCCACAATCCAATCCCTTGAATTGAGGTTGACCGACCCTTCAAACTGGTCCTATATTTTGGTTTAACAAATATTTCTATACCCTTGAGATTATAACAGCTCCGCCGTTTAACAAAATGCATTTGGATATTTTCAAGCAGTTCATTTTTATGAGCTCTATACATAACTAATAAAATATTATGATCCACCAAGTCTTGAAACTTCAACAATTTCAGTTGATCAAATACAGGTAGTCCCCGACTTACGAGCGAGTTCCGTCCCTAGGGGGCGCTCTTATGTCAAAAATTCGTAAGTAGGATCACCAAAAAAAAACAGTATCTTGAGAGTATATTTATGAATTATCACTTCAAAAATGAATTTTCACTGAAATTCTGTCTGAATTACATCAGTGCATTTAATGATTACTGCTTACTTACTTACTTAATTACTGCCTAGTTTTATCAGAAAAAATATTTTGAATTCAATGAAAACACAAAACAATTGTATTGTTTTCATAAATATTTCTCCACTGTAAATAAAGCAAAGATCTGATATATCACAAAATTATATAAATATATGCTGGTGGACATTCTCAGTCGTCCAGGACATGATCAAATTTAAAAAAAAAAACGTTCAATACAGAAACAACTGGACTTTATTTGCTACAGAATACAAAGAACAAAGGTATTTTGAAAAATAATGTTTTTTTGTTTGTTTGTTTAATTGTTTGTTGTTTTCCTTTGACAGGCTATGTGGAAGCTGTTAGGAAGGAGGCAATTGATCTCTGCGCAGGTGAATCAGAGGACCAGCCTGGAGAAGAAGTTCACGTGCCACCTCCACTCAGCATCCAGATATTTACACAGCAGTTCCAGAGAGACGTTCCAGATACCAGTAATCATTCAACATTGGGCCACTTGAAGCCAGTGTGGGCACCTGCTGCTGGAAAAGTGTTGCGGATCCTAGTCACAACACATGATCGAAGTGGAACTCTGTAGAATTCTGTAAAATAAAGATGTTTTAGTTGATTTTGTACAGATTCATACATTTCTGATATATATTTTTTTGTTTTTAATACATTTAAATTAGAAAAAAAAAACAATGTCAAACAGAGAATTTTTTGGTGTCATTAAATTTTGTAAAATGTGTAAATTGTCAATGTGCCATTTGTTTAACATCTTAAAAATAATTTAATTTAAGTGCTTAAACTTTTTTCATTAAAAACCAATAAATTACATATTTATTTTTATATGTAAATTATAATTATAATAATAATAATGAATTCAATTTATAACGCACTTTTTGAAAATCTCAAAGTGCTACAAGGAGCAACAGAATTAAATGTCAATAAAACAAATAATAAAACAATTAAAATCAATAACAGTATCAGCTAAGATCAAAAGTAGAATCATGAGGAGGTAGAGTATGCTTGGTCGAAAAGAAAGGTCTTCAAGCCGCTCTTAAAGTCAACCACAGACTGTGGGGCTCTTAGACAGTCAGGAAGAGAGTTCCACAGGCGGGGGGCAGCCACACTGAAAGCCCGGTCTCCCATGGTCCTTAATTTGGTTCTCGGAATGTGAAGGAGATTACTGTTCTGTGACCGCAGCGACCGGGTGGATGAGTATGGAATAAGAATATCCTTCAGATAATCTGGTGAAGTTCCGTGTAAGCATTGATGTGTAATGAGAGCAGTTTTGTACTGAATTCTGTAGGCGACAGGAAGCCAATGAAGGTTATGGAGAATGGGCGTAATATGTTCAAATTTACGAACTCTCAACAAGATCCTTGCTGCACTGTTTTGAATATATTGAAGTTTCTGAAGGTTTTTGCCAGGGATTCCAATAAACAGGGAGTTGCAGTAGTCGAGCCTGGAGGAGACAAAAGCATGGACGAGCTTCTCAGCATCGGAAAAAGTTAGGGATGGGCGAAGTCTGGAGATGTTTCGAAGATGGAAGAAGCAAGTTTTAAACAGATGCTTAATGTGATTTTCAAATGTAAGATTGGAGTCCATTTTTATTCCAAGATTAGTAACAGAGGTGGAGAGGGGGATGACTTGTCCAGAAAAGGAAAGTGTTGTTATAGGAGATGTTTGTACCTGGTGAGAGGTGCCAATCAGTATGGCCTCAGTCTTGGAGCAGTTTAATTGAAGATGTTATAAGATGTTATAAATTATAAAGATATATTTATATGATTAAAAAAGGCGTTCAATACAGAAACAACTGGACTTTATTTGTAACAGAAAACGTTTAGCTCTCTATCCATAGGGCTTTCTCAATTCAATTGGATAGAGGGTGAAATGTTTTCTGTAACAAATAAAGTCCAGTTGTTTCTGTATTGAACGCTTTTTTAAATTTTATCATGTCCTGGACGACTGAGAATCTCCACCA
Source organism: Garcialebias charrua (assembly GCA_038048925.1). NCBI lineage: Eukaryota > Metazoa > Chordata > Actinopteri > Cyprinodontiformes > Rivulidae > Garcialebias > Garcialebias charrua. Next base: position 45,348 of record JBBPBX010002582.1, read on the forward strand.
GCATGTATTTATATAATTTTGTGATATATCAGATCTTTGCTTTATTTACAGTGGAGAAATATTTATAAAACAATACAATTGTTTTGTGTTTTCATTGAATTCAAAATATTTTTTATGATAAAACTAGGCAGTAAGTAAGTAAGTAAGCAGTAATCATTAAATGCACTGATGTAATTCAGACAGAATTTCAGTGAAAATTCATTTTTGAAGTGATAATTCATAAATATACTCTCAAGATATAGTGAACATTCAGTGTATTTACACATGCACATTACATCTGTGGAAATAATGATGTTTTTCATGTTAAAATAAACGTTAAAAAAGTACAGATACTTCAAAGGTACTCATATTTTTAAACTACAATTAATGTTGAATAATTATTAGATACATTAATTAAAAAATTACCAATCAGTGCTCTGTAAACGAGATAGATCGGGTTCCATGACTTTTCCTGCCTAAAATCCTTCCTCCTCTGCAGCTGTCTCTCCTCCTCTGCAGTGTCGGTTCTGACTCACTTCCTGAACGGTAAGGTTCATATAAATACGGTTGAATACCTAAATTAAAACCTGCTGGCTCTTCATCACCAGAACTAACTTCACCTTCCAAAACTGAAGACAAATCGCTTAGATCAACATTAGAAATGCTGCACTCGTCTGATTCGACATGCTCCGCCATTAATATTTACATGCGCGTTGGAGCAGTGCCTCCCCAAGTGCACGTCACTGATGATGTACGCGGAAATTCTCGGATTTCTAGGGGCTTATCACAGCGACAAAATTACCATAATTTTTAATGAAATTTTTATATATTTATAATTTATTTTGCAAAAACGAACATAGCTGAATGATATAAGATATATATGTTGTGACAAATATGCAAATTTCCAACATGATGTCACAATACCTTTAATGCTGTGGTTTCTAAGGATGGATGGATGATGGGTGGATGGATGGATGGATGATTTTAGTTGAAGTTTCACGGATTAAAGTTTCCGTCCCTGTGATGGATTTGTCATTCTGAACTTTTTTTATTTTCCTGTTCGGTGATAAAGATAAGATATCAGTGATGTCAGATATCAGTAAAATATATTGTGAACGCACAAAAAGTATGAAAAGTAAAAATAAAGGATATAGAAATTGAAAGAATATGGTTATATAATGAATAAAATATATAATTTATAAATCAAGTAAAAACAAAACAACAATTCTGTACAGTTCCATTGTAAACATATTGCTGTGGTTTCTATAAGTTTAAAGGTCCACTGACATCATCTTTGAACTTTGCATAAAATGGCACAAGATATATATCTTGTATCATTCAACTATGTTAGTTTTTGCAAACAAAATGATAAATTAATTAAAATCCATTTCAAAGTGAGTTTAAAATTTGCGCCATGTTTCTTCACGGGAAATCCGGGTACTTCCGCATATGACATCTGTGAGGTACGAAGAAGAATGTTAGTCTGCTGCAGTGTTGTGTACGATAATTATTGTATTTGTACGACAATTTTGCCCTCTGTACGATGTACGATCAATAATCCCGAAAAAAGCCAAAAATACGATAATTTGACCGTTCCTTGAATGTGTAGTTACAGTATTCGGTCATAGACATCATATATGAGTAGACCAAGCATAGCCTGCTCTGGCGCAGGATTTTGGGCGGCCATCTTGGAACTGTCACCCTCGTACTTTGCTGAACCAGAACAGCAGAAGATGTCTCAGCGTTGCTCGGCTTATTCGTGTTTAAATCAAAGAAATGTTGATGTCAGGGACCGGGGGATAACTTTTCACAAGTAAGATGAACATATTATTGTTAGTATTTTGTGAATGTAATATTACTGTACGGTATTTATGCCCACCAGCGAAATTACAACAAATGTTAGCTACCGGTGTAGCTGAGATTTGATGACAGGAATATCTTTCAAACAGACCTACTCACAATTTCACTAGCTTTGGTTAATTATCATTATCAACAAATATTAATCAAATTTGGAGTTTTATGTTCTTTTAAATATGAAGATCAAAAATAGTGAGTGTAACGTTTTTCTGAATGCTCAGCTTAAGAAGGCAACAAGGCTCCTTAGTTTCAACCGTTGCCTTTTTATTTTTGCTTTGTTATAACAGTTATGGGCCGATCAGCCAGTACAAAATAACTTCAATGAACTCACTAAATCACAGTATATGAATAAAATAACATTTGATTTGATTTATTGATTCATTCATTTTATAACAAAATAATACAGTTTAACATATAAATAACAAGAAAATTAAAATATAAAATGAAAGGTGGCAGATGAAGAAAAAATCTTATTGTATCTGCCCCTTATTTTCTAACAAACAATTCAAACAACAAATTCATTAAATACAAAAAAAGAAAATCGAATAACTAATTTCATCCCTTAATCACAAGAATTACTATTAAAGCTCGTGTCTTCGTTAAACATATTTCCTTAACAATTTATCCTTGATCTTTCTTTTAAATATAAATATTGATTTAGCTTCTTTAATGTCAGTTTTCTCTTCGTTCCATAACCTAACTCCCTGAACTATTGCAGTCCTTCCTTTCAAACTAGTCCTATACCTAGGCATAACAAACATATCAGTTCCCTTAAGATTATAACAACTCAATCGTTTTACAAAATATATCTGAACATTCAAAGGCAATACATTATGATGAGCTCTATACATCATTAACAAAATATTATAATCCACCAGATCGTAAAACGTCAGTAATTTCATCTGATAAAATAACATACTTGTTGGATGACGATAAGGTTTTCTGGTAAAAATTCTTATAACTCTCTTCTGCAAAACAGAAATAGGTTTTGTAATCGATCTACATGCCTTACCCCAAACACCAACACAATAAATCATATGTGGAACAATAAGTGTATTATATAACAGATATAATGCCTTGTCATTCAATAACTCTCTAACTCTATAAAATACTGAAATGGATTTAGATTTAAAAAAAATGATAGAACTTGTATGTTGTTTCCAAGACAATTTTTCATCAATTATAACACCCAAAAACTTGACCTCATGGACTCTACAAATTTCAGAACCATCAATTTTAAATGAAACCTCAATAGATTTGTCTTTATTACTAAAACTCATATACCGGTAATTGGTTTTATCTAAATTTAATGATAATTTATTAAGTTTAAACCAGAACTGAACTTTGGATCTCATTCAGACAATGTTTTTGTGTACACACTCCCAGATATCACGTTTTTGTTTTAAAGGTTTCCAAAAGATAAAGAGAAGAGGAAGAGGTGGGAAATAGCTTTGAGGAGGGATGGATTCACTACAAGTGATTCATCTGTACTATGCAGTGAGCATTTCAAAACGGAGTATTTTGACAAAACTGGTCAGATTGTCAGACTGAGAGCTGATGTGATACCATAAATTTTCACCTTCCCAGTTGACCTTCAAAGAGTAGGTGCATTATTATAAGTTCATTAGCCTTCATAAATGTACATAATGTTAGTCCCTGTTAGGGATGGTGAGATATGTGTGTTTATGTACAGGTAGT
>JBBPBX010002582.1:56583-68609 GCA_038048925.1 Garcialebias charrua
GAGGTTAAGAGAGGAAGTTTATCTTGCATTTATGAAACCAGATGACACTCTTCCATACGCGTCCAGCTAAGATATCATCACACCTCCAGCAAGCAAACAGCTGCTCCTTTACCTTAAGACGTCCGCCTTGGTTCTGGTAAAGAGCTGTGATCAGCCTTGGACTGACGAGTCGTCGGTCCCGCAAGTCCAAGCTGGACTCCACACGTGTTTACCTTGTCGGTGTCGGTGATACTTGCTTTCGTCGGCAGAAGCCGTGGCAGTCGTGGTTTTTTGGCTCAAGATAACTTATTCCAGAAAGGGATTTAATTCAAAGTTCTGAGCTTGTACGCTCGGTTCAAGTGGACTCATAACAGCATGTTATCAGTCCCAGCTGGATGACGAGTCCTTAGCGTGTGACATGAGTTCACCCAGCTCTTTGGGAAAGGTTCACATCTCTTTGAAGTTCCCAGAAACTCTGAAGCGTTTTAGAAAAACTTAGAACTTAAAAGAAGATCATCAGAGGAGTGAGACTTGTGTCTTTTTTCATTGGTCCGTAGACCTAGTCTATTCACTTGTTATCACGACCCAAGGTTACAGCCAGCAGCAGAGGAAAATGTTTAGAAAAAGACAGAGAAAGCTGGAGCCCTGCTCATGAAAAACAACGGATTAACTGTCATCTGACTTTCTAAACAAAACCGTCGGGTCTCTCTGACCCGAGTCTTCAACTTTCACACAGCAGTGGACTCAGTGATGTGCAGAAGTGACACAGTTTAACTCTTACAGAATAACACAGCTTAAAAGCACACATCATGAAAATTACAAAAGTTATTCTTTTGATTACATTAGAATAAAATCAAAGATAGAAATAGTCTCTTTTGGTGACTATGTTCTCAGATTACACCTAATGGAATAATTTGTAGTAAAATGTCTTGCTTTACTGAGAGGTCAGTAAGGGTCATCTTTGGAACAGTTCAAAAATACACAGGTGTATCAAAGTGGACACGGTCATGCCCACTACAGCAACAAGAAAACAGATCAGCATCAGCATGATGTGATATTTCACAGTGATTATTCTTATTATGTATTTATTCATGAGTCTAACAGCCTCAGGGTAGAAGCTGTTCCTCAGTCTAGTGGTTCTACATTTGATGCTCCTCAACCTCCGTCCTGAGGGGAGTGGGGCAAAGAGTGTGTGTGCTGGGTGAGTGGGGTCTTTCATGATGCAGGTGGCTTTTTTCCTGCATCTCGAAGTGTAAATGTCTGTGATGGTGGGGAGACTGACTCCAACAGACTTCTGTGCAGCCTTCACCACTCTCTGCAAAGCTTTTCTTTCTGCAGCTGTGCAGCCTCCATGCCACACGTTGATGCTGGAGCACAGGATGCTCTCCACTGCACACCTGTAGAAGGATGTGAGGACTGGGCTACTCAGACCAGCTCGTCTCAGCCGTCTGAGGAAGTAGAGTCTCTGATGACCTTTCTTGATCAGGCTGGTGGTGTTGTTGGTCCAGCTGAGATTATCATTCAAGTGTACCCCCAAGTACTTGTAGCTGGAGACCACTTCCACCACTGATCCACCTATGTTCAGTGGGGTGTGTGTTTGTTTGTTCCTTCTGAAGTCCACAATCATCTCCTTTGTCTTCTTCACATTCATGTGAAGGTTATTCTCTTTGCACCAGCTCTCCAGGTGTTCCACCTCCTGCCTGTAGCTGGACTCATCATTGTTTGTGATGCATCCCACCACCGCTGTATCATCTGCAAACTTTACAATATGACAACCTGGATGGGTAGCTGCACAATCATATGTGAGCAGAGTGAACAGAAGGGGGCTCAACACACATCCTTGAGGAGAGCCAGTGCTGAGGGCAATGGTGGAGGAGGAGAAGTTGTGGATCCTCACTGACTGTGGTCTGTTTGTTAAAAAGTCTAGTACCCAGTTACAAATGGAGGGGCTTAGTCCAAGTGTGGATAGTTTGTCCATCAGAGTTTGGGGGATCATGGTGTTGAAGGCAGATGTGAAGTCCACAAAGAGCATACGGACGTAGGAGTCTTTCTGATCCAGGTGGGTGAGAGCAATGTGGACCACGGACGAGATGGCGTCCTCTGTTGATCGGTTCTCACGGTAAGCATACTGATGAGGGTCCTCGTTGATATTGACGGTTGTTTTGATGTGGGTCATGACCAATTTTTCGAAGCATTTTGCAACTATCGGGGTGAGGGCCACCGGCCGATAGTCGGACTCGTTCAGACCAGTCACTGTGGTACTTTTTGAGACTGGGATGATGGTGGCGGTCTTCAGGCAGGTGTGGACTGTTTCCAGAGCAAGTGAGGTGTTGAAGATGTCAGCCAGCACCTCACAGAGCTGGTCCGCACATTCCTTCAGAACTTTCCCGGGGATGTTGTCCGGTCCAGTTGCTTTATGAGGGTTGATCCTTCTGAGACTACTCCTCACTTCTGTTGTGGTCACGCTGAGATGCTCTTCCTCTGGTGATGAGGTGAGTCTGGTGCTGGGTGGTCTATTTGGGTCTTCAAACCGTGCATAAAACTTGTTGAGGGCATCAGGCAGAGATGGGTCTTTGGGGCACTGTTTGCTCCTGCTTTTATAATCAGTTATGCATTTGATGCCCTTCCACATGCTCCGTGGGTCTTGTGAGGTGAACTGTCCCTCGATCCTCTGTGCATATGTGGCCTTGGCCCTCTTAATGCCAGCAACCAGCTCTTTCCTGGTCTTTCTCAGCTCCTCAGAGTCTCCAGACTTGAAGGCAGTGTTCCTGGCTGCCAGCAGGGTGCGAACCTCTTTGTTTAACCAGGGTTTTGTGTTGGGGTAAGATTTAACATGTTTTTTTATGGATACATTTTCAGAGCATGTGCTAATATAACCCAGTACTGACGAAGCATAAAGTTCCAGATCCACTGAGCTTCTATCAGTAGCCGCCTCCCTGAAGACAGACCAATCGTTTTTTTCAAAGCAGTCTCTCAGCATGGGAGTGCTGTCCTGGAGCCAAATTTTTACTTCCTTTTGTTCTGGTTTACAACGTCTTAGTGGGAGGAGTTGTGCTGGGACCATGAGGAATGATAAATGATCAGAACCCCCGAGCGGTGGGCGTGGCTTCGCTGTGTACGCGCCTACATGTGTGTAGACGTGATCGAGGGTGTTACTCCCTCGTGTTGCTATGGATACGTGTTGTTTGAAGGTTGGGAGAGAGTCCTTTAAATTCACGTGGTTGAAGTCACCTAAAACAATGCAAAGCCCCTCTGGGTATTTATTTACACTGCAGCGAGCTAAGTAAGTCATGAATTTCTTCTAGGGCGACATTAGCATTAGCATCTGGGGCGATGTAGATAACAGTGATAAGGATCACTGAATAGTCGCGGGGTAGATAATGGGGGCGACACCTCACTGTGATCAGCTCCACAGAAACTGTACAAAGGCTTTTTATAATAGCACAGTTTTTACACCAATCCATACTCACGTACACACAGACACCGCCGCCTCGTGTTTTCCCCGTAGTCTCTGTGCAACGGTCCGCTCTGAAAAAGAGTCTGTCATCCAGTTCATACACAGAGTCCGGTGTTTCCTTAGAAATCCACGTTTCCGTGAGGCAAAGCACAGAGCACTTCTTCATTTCCTCCGACGTCACTCTCAGACAAAGCAAATCCATTTTGTTGTCCAGCGAGCAGACGTTAGACAGAAAAAGAGCCGGCATCGAGGGTCTCCCAGTTTTAGCGTCCGCCTTCAGTCTCACCATAATCCCCGCCCGGCATCCTCGCTTCTGACGCCGGGAGCACCGCTTCCTTTTCTTTTCGCTGGAGCGTGAGCCAGAGCATCTCCGTTGCAGCTTCCAGGTGGAAGACTTCAAAAGCCGCATCCTGCCGAGCGTAAATTTGAATTTGTTGCTGATTTCAGCTGTTCCCTGTGGCAAATCCGCTCCAATTCTCAACAGTTCAGTTCGGCTATAATTCACCCGCATAAAACGTGCAGAGTCAGGTACAGAATCACTATTAAAACTACTAGAAGGTTCAAAGTTCAAACTACTTCAAAGTTCAAAGTGGAGGCTCACTACTGCAGCTTCACACAGAGAGTCAGAGTCAGAGTCAGAGAGAATTTATTGTCATTTGCACCGCATGTAGTACATGTGTTGAAAACGAGATTATGTACACAGGGTCCCAGTTACATCCAACAACAAATGCAAGAGAAAAACAATAATAACATCTAGGATTAACTAAGAGAGACATCAGCTAGTAATACACTAAGCCCTAATGTAGTAGAAAAACATCATTATAAACAGCAGCACGAACATGAGCAGATGGTCACAGATGAACGCAGCAACAAGAAACAGATCAGTACAGTATCAGTATGATGTGACATTTTGCAGTGTTTATTGTCACATCATACTGATACTGTACTGATACTGTACTGTACTGTACAGGCTGACTAATGTGAAGGCTGCACAGCTGAATGGACTGTACAGTACTTATAAAGCACCTTTCTATCTTATTAAGACACTCAAAGCTCTTTATTACACAATCTGTGCCTAAGACACTCAAAGCTCTTTATTACACAATCTGTGCCTCATTTACCCATTCATACAGCACTCTACTAGATCTCTACAAAGAATAGTCAGAGCTTTATCACATTCAGACACTGATGGGGCACACACCAGAGGTAATGAGGGGTTTATTTGTCGCCCTCATATTTGCACTAATGTTTGTATTACATTACTGCCTATAGTCATACTACTGTTTACATTCACTGTTTACATTTATTAATACGGTTTACATTTATTACTACTGTTTTACATTTATTACTACTGTTTACATTTACACTACTTTTATCTACACTACTGCAGATACATATACAGTATTCTCTGACTAGCCTTATCTAAGGATGCCAAATGTGCCTTATGTGCCTCACTGCATATGCCACTTTGCCTATACAGGTAGTCCCCGACTTACGAGCGAGTTCCGTCCCTAGGGGGCGCTCGTATGTCAAAAATTTGTAAGTAGGATCACATAGTACTTTTTTTTTTTTTTTATAAATGAATACATGTACAGTACTGGACAGTCACCAAGCACTTAGCCTATCCTAACACAGTTTTTAAAGATGAAGGAGTCAGTTGAATTGTCTCCCTCCTCCCTGCAGGCTCCATTAGGGAGCTTGCTCCCTTTAAGTGAAAGGGAGACAATTCAACTTATTCCTTCATCTTTAAAAACTGGGCTAGGATAGGCTGAGTGCTTGGTGACTGTCCAGTACTGTACATGTATTCATTTTTTTATTTTATTTTTTTTTTATTGTTTTTATTTTTATTTTTTATGAGATGCATGCTCGTAAGTCCGGGACCTCGTAAGTAAGAGTCCTCGTAAGTCGGGGACTACCTGTATACCAACATCAAATACCTCATACATATACTGTGTACATTAACTTATATGCTGCTGTGCCACTCTTTGCAAATGTCAATGCTAGAACTTCAGTTTATTTTATAGATATACTTTTTATACTTTTTATACTACTATGCAAAAACTCAGGACAGTATTACACTTTTATTATTTCATTTTATGCTTATGTTCATTGGGTGTTTGGTGTTTTAGGGGTGTTTGGTGTTTCAGTGTTGGTGTAAATTTTCATACTTTTATACTATTATGAAAAAACTCAGGACAGTGTTACACTTTTTACTATTTTATGCTTATGTTTATTAAATGTTTTAGTGTTTAGTGTTTAGATGGTTACTGTTGCACCGAGGGACTGAGAGAAACGCAATTTCGGTCCTGTGTATGTCCTGTACATATTGCAGTTCTGACAATAAAGTTGACTTTGACTTTGACTTTCAGGAACACTACAGCATGTGACTGCTGGTGGAATCGAACCTCCAGCTCTCCCATTGGAGGATGACTGCTCTAGCCTCTCAACCACAGCTGCCCCCAGCTGAAGAGGATTATTATTTGCTGCTCCTTTTTTCAAACAATATAAATAGATGTTATAAATATAAACTATAAAAGCCTATATGTAAATTGTATTTTTTTTTTTTTATATAGCTACAGTGTTTATAAATGTCCCTGTGTGACAAATGGGACAAGTTTTTAACTTTGTTTTTTCAGAACACTATACATTACCGTACTCGCCATCAATGTTCCCTCTAAGCTGCGCGCGTGCGCATTTGCGCACTGCCCGCACATTCTTAGCGCACAATAAAATCTTTGCGCGCATCCAAATTAAACTGAATGTGGCAGTATGTCCTATACGCTTTGAACGCACCACGCAAATGCGGGATCTGATTGGGTCTGGTCAGCCCGCCGGTCCGCCTCAACTTAAAATGATTGATGGACAGCGATTACATCCAATCACATTGAAGCTCACGTTGTTTTGACCAATTACAAACAGGAAGGCGGGTCTTAGAAAAGCAAGCACGTGTGTATGCAGCTTCACTGTCAAATCATGCAGAACACAGAGTTTGTCACACCGGGACAAAATATAATTTTACTTTAGAAACAAATGGCGCTCTGCCTCAATTTCTCCTCCTGCTCAAATGTCCGGCACCTCCTCTGACTGACGATGTGTCCTCCTTTTGGAGCGAATCAGAGAGCGCAGGTATGTGGAAATGATTACAGCAGTAAAGACTCTGCATCTCAGCAACTCAATTTAAATTAGTGTCAAAACTACCGATTTTAAATCTCGTTGTAAGGTCAAGTAAACTCAAAGTTATGATCAATAATCCACACCACGTCTTATATCTGAATGAAGTCAAATATCAAGCGCGTTACAGCGAGAAGCTGCAGCCCCCCACCCAGAGGGTGGACCAATGGAGGAAAATACACTTTTTAAAAACTTACAGTAAAATAAACATTTTGTCAATAGAAAAAAATAATGTAGAGATTTTAAAGAAAAACCCTACAGGCATTAAAATAAAAAATCATCTAAATTAGATTATTTATTTGAGGCTGACAGTTTAATTAAGAAGGTTGATTTTCCCTCTGAGGATCATGAATAAAGTTAAAGGGTTAAAACTGTCTAATTCAAATAAGATAATAAAGTCTGTAGTTAAATAAAACAGGTTTTTGAGCTGCATGCATTCAGCTGGGAGCTGCAAGCTAAAGAATAAAGATCAATTCATTGTGAAATGATTCTTTATGCTTTCGTTTTTTCATTTTAAGTGGGGCAAATCATTTATATTAAAAGCAAACTCATGCAAGTTGCTGCTGTAATCTGATTCTTTTAATAAGCCATGTAAGTTTCTATGATCCCAGATTTATAACAGGTGTGTGGCCATAGTGCATACTCCTGATGTTTCTCATAGTGGTCCTCAGTGTGCTCAGAGAGCTTGTGTGTAAGCCTAGACACATGAAAAAATAGAGGGAACATTGGAAGCAGGTGTGTTTCACCATTCCCACCCACATGTTGATGTTGTCAGTACCGAGAGTTGAACTGGCGATCTTCCAATCACAGGCCCACATTCTCTAACCTCTGCACCACCACTCTTACAATAATGGTTTAATACAGTGTAGGATTTAAATTTGCAGATATTTATGATGAACTATAAACACCTCAAATGGACCCTTTCACAGAGAGAACATTTGGAGGGTTTTGGAAAAAAAAAAAATCACACGTTAAACAGAGACACACCTTTGTTATAGTTTTGTTCAAATATGCCTATTGTATTATCCTGATGCATGTTCTATAATCCAGGTAGGAAAAAAAGTTACAGGTAAGTCTGGTACTCTGGACATTTATACAATGTTTTGTTTTTTGAACCCGTCCAGAGGACCCTCTCCAGCTAATATACTGTGGCACAGGGGTCACCAACCTTTTTGAGACTGAGAGATACTTCAGTGGGACAAATGTGCACGGCTCACCTGTAATTATATTATTAATAATAATACATTTACACACGTGAATACATGACTGCCTGATCACATCTGATCAGTATTATTAAAGACTCCACACAATGATTATCAGTAAGGATTTAGCTTGGTAAATATGATAAATTATTATTGATAATCAGTGATTAGAACTCTCAATCGAGAACTTGAATCCTCAGTTTGAATCTTTTTGGGCTCTTCTGTACATCTGTAAATTGTAGCTGTGACTGGGAGTGTGGATGGTTGTTTGTCTCTTTGTCTGTCTCTCTGATGGACTGGAGACCTGTCCTGGGTGTCCCCTGCCTTCACACAAAAGCAGCTGAGATTGGTTCCAGTCCTAAACAAGGGGGGCATAACAGATGATTTATTAACTGATCTTTAAACATAAAACACTATTTTATGTTAAACTCAATCTGTAACATTTGAAAATCATTGGGTTTTATAAATATTTTATTAACTGTTTTGTAGGAATGAACACATTTGTAACATTCATTCAAAATATGCCTTTTACTATTAACAAATCTGTAGCATTTTTTAAGAACCTATTAAGAATAAAATCTTCCAATCAAGCCCTGTTTGCACTAACTGTTGTGTTTGTAACATTTCAGATTAACTCTTAACTCTTGCTGATACAAAATATCAGTAATATAATATAATAAACAAAGCGACATTTTTAAAGGAATAATGTGACATTAGTATTGATCCTCAGATCTGCATTTTTAATAATTATAATACTTTTATTTATAAAACCCTTTAAAACAACCACAGCTGTAACAAAATGCTGTACATATAAAATCATTTTAACTAATCAAAGCATCTTTTACTCTTTTAAATAAATTATTTTTCACATATTTCATCATTGCTTCTTTCAAGAGCTCCATACCTGAAAATGCCTCATGAAAAACATCTGCCTGCTCAAAGCTGCCTCTGACATTCTTCTGCCTGTTGTGAGCCACCAGGGGGCTAGTTAGCATTGAAGCTAGCATGTTAGCTGATGAAGGGTTGCTCCACGTTGTGTTTTGATGTCGCACAGCCACTAATGAGATGCAGACACACTTGTATTTCAACACTGTGAAAGACCTTCTCCTCCCAGTCACTGTGCAAATGTGTTTTCTTATGTTTTTCTGCCATTTTCCCCTCTGGGAGGTAAAACTAGCTTGTAGCTGTGTTGCTGCAGAAATGGGGAGTGGTCTGATTCTTAACTTTGGGCCCAGGCAAGATTGCTAAACTGTATACTGTACAGTGTATCACAAAAGTGAGTACACCCCTCAAATTCTTGCAGATATTTAAGTATATGCTTTCATGGGACAACACTGACAAAATTACACTTTAACACAATGAAAAGTAGTCTGTGTGCAGCTTATATAACAGTGTAAATTTATTCTTCCCTCAAAATAACTCAAGATACAGCCATTAATGTCTGAACCACCAGCACCAAAAGTGAGTACAGTATTTTCTGGACTATAGGTCGCACCTGAATATAGGTTGCATTGTCCAATTATTGCCAAAGAATTGGAAAAATCCATATATAGGTCGCACTTGAATATAGGTCGCACCTACGTCAAAATGTGGACCGTGTTTAGCTCTGCTGCAAATGTCTCTTCCACAGGAGCGCACAGCAAGGCTTTTAAGAAGATTAACACTTAAAAACAATTAATTGTTTGATAAAAAATTATAGCAAATATGTGTCTGAGCTGAACTTTTCTTTAATAAATGAATAATTTTAGCAGGATAAACACCTAAAAATATATTTGTTAGCTGACATTATTGTAAGAGTGTGTCTCAGTTTAATTTTTGTTAATAAATGATTACAAATCAGCTTATTTTTTAAAAAGCCATAAATAGGTCGCACCTGAATATAGGTCGCAGGCCATGAAAAAATGATAAAAAGCCAAGACCTATATTCCGGAAAATACAGTACACCCCTTAGTGAAAGTTCCTGAAGTGTCAATATTTTGTGTGGCCACCATTATTTACCAGAACTGCCTTAACTCTCCTGGTCATGGAGTTCACCAGAGCTTCACAGGTTGCCACTGGAATGCTTTTCCACTCCTTCATGACGACATCACGGAGCTGGTGGATATTCGAGACTTTGTGCTCCTCCACCTTACGCTTGAGGATGCCCCAAAGATGTTCTATTGGGTTTAGGTCTGGAGACATGCTTGGCCAGTCCATCACCTTTACCCTCAGCCTCTTCAGTAAAGCAGTGGTCGTCTTAGAGGTGTGTTTGGGGTCATTATCATGCCGGAACATTGCCATGCGATCCAGCTTCCGGAGGGAGGGGATCATGCTCTGCTTCAGTATTTCACAGTACATATTGGAGTTCATGTGTCCCTCAATGAAATGTAACTTCCCAACACCTGCTGCACTCATGCAGCCCTAGACCATGGCATTCCACCACCATGCTTGACTGTAGGCATCACACACTTAATGTTGTACTCCTCACCTGACTGCCGCCACACATGCTTGAGACCATCTGAACCAAACAAATTAATCTTGGTCTCATCAGACCATAGGACATGGTTCCAGTAATCCATGTCCTTTGTTGACATGTCTTCAGCAAACTGTTTGGGGGCTTTCTTGTGTACAGACTTCAGAAGAGGCTTCCTTCTGGGATGATGGCCATGTAGACCAATTTCGTGTAGTGTACGGTGTATGGTCTGAGCACTGACAGGCTGACCCCTCACCTCTTCAATCTCTGCAGCAATGTTGACAGCACTCCTGCGCCTATCTTTCAAAGACAACATTTGGATGTGACGCGGAGCACGTGCACTCGGCTTCTTTGGACGGCCAACGCGAGGGCTGCTCTGAGTGGACCCAGCTCTTTTAAAACGCTGGAGGATCTTGGCCACTGTGCTGCAGCTCAGTTTCAGGGTGTTGGCAATCCTCTTGTAGCCTTGGTCATCTTCATGTAGCGCAACAATTCGTCTTTCAAGATCCTCAGAGAGTTCTTTGCCATGAGTTGCCATGTTGGAACTTTCAGTGACCAGTATGAGAGAGTGCGAGAGCTGTACTACAAAATTAAACACACCTGCTTCCTATGCACACCTGAGACCTAGTAACACTAACGAATCACATGACATTTTGGAGGGAAAATGACAAAAGTTCTCAATATGGACGTAGTCTCTTAGGGGTGTACTCACTTTTGTTGCTGGTGGTTCCAACATTAATGGCTGTATCTTGAGTTATTTTGAGGGAAGAATAAATTTACACTGTTATATAAGCTGCACACAGACTATTTTTCATTGTGTCAAAGTGTCATTTTGTCAGTGTTGCCCCATGAAAACATACTTAAATATCTGCAGGAATGTGAGGGTGTACTCCCTTTTGTGATACACTACATATATATTAATACCAATGTATTACTACAAAAGAACAATTTTAAAGGCAGAAAAGTTTTTTTTTATTCTGAACAAAGGACCACATGTGATAAGTTATTTTTAATATCATTCTTCTGAATTTAACAAAGTTAACAGCTAAATCACCCTTCCAGTGTCAAGCTTTAGGAGTTTTACCACTGATAATAAACTTGCTCATTATGAAGGTTGCTGTTATAAAAGATAATTTAAAAACTTTACTGTTGCTAAAAATACTTGAACATTAAAAACTACATGATTGGTAATGATACAGGCAAACCACCTCTTATTGAGAAGGCAGCATTTATATTTCATTATTATTTTTACAGCGGATGTCCTTCCTGACACAACCACAGACTTCTGTGTGGAGCAGAGAGCTGCTATCTACGGCTCCCGGAGGAGCAGATGGTGGGGGTTAAGGGCCTTGCTCAAGGGCCAAGAGTGGAGCAAATGAGGGTTGAAGCAGGTGTGGGTGTTTCACCATTCCCACCCACATTTTGATGTCATCAGTACCAGGAGTTGAACCGGCGATCTTACAAACACCTACAAATGATTTGCTGGTGAAGATTCTCAGTCGTCCAGGACATGATAAAATCAGAAACAAGCGCTCAATACAAAAACAACTGGACTTTATTTGTTGCAGAAAACGTTTCACCCTTTATCCGAAGGGCTTTTTCAATTCTGAATTGAATTCTGAATTCTGAATTGAAAAAGCCCTTCGGATAAAGGGTGAAACGTTTTCTGCAACAAATAAAGTCCAGTTGTTTTTGTATTGAGCGCTTGTTTCTGATACTACAAATTATTCCTTCACAGAGATATTTGGAGGGGGTTTTTTTTTTG
>JBBPBX010002582.1:68666-83781 GCA_038048925.1 Garcialebias charrua
AGACACACCTTTGATACAGTTTTGTTCAAATATGCCTATTTTAGTATCCTGATGCATGCTCTACAACACGTGCAGAAAAAAAAGTTAAAGTCCATGACCCACCATGTTTTCATATTGCATCGCCATTAATATTTATTAGTTTATTTAAAAATAATACAGGAGTGTTTATTTATATTGTAGAGAAATAACGCTAAATGTGTTATTTCATGATTTATAGCAGATTTTAGCAGAAGCTCCGGGAAGATCTGCCCCTCTCCAAATATGGGCATTCACATCACTAAAGATTCCGCCTTGGAGTTACAGGCGGAGTTATAATAAGCCTTCATCAACTTCCATGACCGCTGCTCTAAGAGAGGGAAAAAAAAGAGAAGCGGTTGCTCACTGATGTCTGTCATATTCTGAGCAGCATCCACGTAGACATACTAGTTTAATTCGCTTGATCGCGACAAATTCATTAATTTCCGCATCGGCTTTTTATTCTCTCCCCGTGACCACCAGACAGGTCGGGAGGAAAGGCAGCCGCCAGCGGAGCTCTGAGCGCGCGTGCTCCCCCGTGCTCCACGCAACAAGGCAGGAACAGAACCGAGCCCTGAGTCAGGAGAAGGAACTTCAAAGTGACCAGGAGAACGGGGGAGCCGGGGAGAAGAGGGAGAAGCCGCGCGCGGCTCTTGCTCCTCTGGGCAGAGGCTGAGAGCAGCGAGCAAACAGTCCGCAGTGTGTTATATCTTATTCAAAACTTCTATATAATAAATAAAAACAGAGCGCTGGTTCAGTTGTACACAGAAATGCACCAGGAAATATGCAATTTTAACTCCCACTCTCATAAACCTCCATGGAAACTCACCCCTGCCTTCTGGGTGGAGACGTGACAAAAGGCACTCCACACTTCGGCACTCTTCGGCAGGATTTCCGGATTCATTCGGGATTGGTTTTTTTTTTTGTTTTTTTTTTAACCCTCGCCTGGCCCAAATGTAAAAATGAAAATAGAATTCATATACTACTACAGTAATTCTCCAATATGGTGAATTGTTACTGTCACGGTGGGTGTTGTCCTTTAAGTCTGGTCCTTTGGACGTTTATACATTTCTTTGTTTTTTTTAACCTGTCCAGAGGACCAGACTTAACTTTTTTATGTGCCTATTTTAGTGTTAATATTGTTTATTTCCAAAAACTAAAGCAACAGAAACAGCAAATTATACCAGGGTATATACAGAAATTCTTGAGTTAAATTTAATACCTTTTTAATTCATTCAACCTTTATTTATACAGGCTAGCCTCGTTGAGTCACGGGGACTCATTTACAAGAGGGACCTGTCTCACTCACACCAAACAACCATCCACTCTCACACTCACACCTAGGGTCAATTTAGAGTCACCAATCAGCCTAACAAGCATGTTTTTTGGTCTGTGGGAGGAAACCGGAGTACCCGGAGGAAACCCACGCATGCACGGGGAGAACATGCAAACTCCACCCAGAAAGGCCCCGGACCGGGATTTGAACCGGCAACCTTCTCGCTGAGAGGCAGCAGCTCTACCAGTTGTGCCACCGTGCTGCCCTGTTTGGTTATTGTTACAGGTTTGACATCTTCTGTTAGCTGCTATAACTAGCACCATGTCTTCATAAGAGCTGTCAGTGTTAGCACAGTAACAAAAACATGACGTTTGAGTCAGTCACACCAGGTTTTAAATTTCTCACGCCAATACTTCTGATATTTAGACTGGTTTGGTTATTGTTACAGGTTTAACATCTTCTGTTAGCTGCTTTAACTAGCACCATCTTCATAAGCATAAGCACAGTATGTAAACAAAAACATGACGTTTGAGTCACACAAATGTTCACAGCGTCCTTATTTCTTATTTGATTTCTGTAAACTATGTCTTAAATACAACCTGAGACAATTGTTGATGTTGTGATGTGAAAAATAATAACCATCACGGCATTGAGCTGCAACCGTAGCGGCAACCTATTGTACTTCATGTCCAGAGGACCAGACTTAGCTTTTTTAGATTTTTCTACCTGGATAATTGAGCATGCATCAGACTATTGTACTTCAGTTCAGAGCAACTAATTGTAAAGTGATAAGATTACTGTAATTTTCTTCCTAAACTTTGGTAGTAGATCCGCTCATTCTCAATCAGTTCATCTGGACAGTTTCTTTTTAGTAGAAACGTTTCACCCTCACTCCAGAGGGCTTCGTCAGTCAGAGTAGTCCAAAGCAAACTGAAGTTACCCCACCAAGTAAACAACTTAAGTGGACCAACCAGTTTGCTGTAGCCAAGATGGTTTCTGGGGGCTTGTCCCTCGTCGACTCCTCCCAGGCAGGCAGACATGTCCAAAGTGGTTCAAGACAAGAAAGTTCATTCTCAATAGTCCAGGTATCAAATCCGCTCATTCTCAATCAGTTCATCTGGACAGTTTCTTTTTTGTAGAAACGTTTCACCCTCACTCCAGAGGGCTTCGTCAGTCAGAGTAGTCCAAAGCACACTGAAGTTATCCCACCAAGTAAACAACTTAAGTGGACCAACCAGTTTGCTGTAGCCAAGATGGTTTCTGGGGGCTTGTCCCTCGTCGACTCCTCCCAGGCAGGCAGACATGTCCTGTGTCCATATGAACTGATTGAGAATGAGCGGATTTGATACCTGGACTATTGAGAATGAACTTTCTTGTTTGGTAGTAGATGTTGTTTTATAACAATTACTGGATACATCTAGTTGCTTCTTGCCTCAATAAAAGCAGTGACCCATTTGTTATTTAAATCTAACCCATAACAAAAAGTTATTTCATTGTTCCCACACACAACATATCTCTAATGGCAACCGAAAAACTGTAAACTTGAAAACAGAACAGTTTAAGTAAAATAATTCAACACGGAACACATGCACAATTCAAAAAGAGAGGGAGAAAAATCATAACTACCATATTTTTCAGCCTATAAGATTTTTTCCCCATATTTATAAAAAATATGGAATCACACACAAAACAGGCTCTAGAGAAATGTGGATATCCTAACTGGGCCTTCCTGAAAGCAGAGAAGAAACCCAAACAGGACTCCAGCCAGCCATCAGGTGAAAAGAAGGAACCCAGACCCAGACCAGTGGTCATTCCGTATGTTGCGGGAGTTTCAGAGACATTGAGACGTTTATTTTCTAAACACAACGTCCCAGTGGCTTTTAAACCCCAAAATACATTACGACAAAGACTGGTTCATCCCAAAGATCCAGTCCCCCGGCACAAACAGAGTAATATTGTGTATGCTGTTCAGTGTCAGGAGGGCTGTGATCAGTCTTACATCGGGGAAACTAAACAGCCACTGGCCAAAAGGATGGCCCAGCACAGAAGATCAACATCATCAGGTCAGGACTCTGCAGTCTACACTCATCTCCAGGCCAGCGGTCACTCTTTCAGGGATGAAGATGTTCACATCCTTGATAGAGAGGAACGATGGTTTGAGAGAGGAGTAAAGGAGGCCATCTTTGTGAAAAGAAACCGCCCATCATTAAACAGGGGTGGAGGCCTCCGGGTTCAACTGTCCCCCTCCTACAATGCTGTGATTGCTGGTATCACTCAGCCCTCTGTGAATAGCAAACAACCATCAGGGTGCTAACGATCCATTGTTAGGCTGATGGTCCTCCTTGATCATGTGAGCAGCTGGTTTCGGCTGTCATCAGCCAACTGGTTGTGTAACACTGTGAGAGGGTGCTATTTATAAGACTGAGCTGAACCCAGCACCTCAGACTGAGGAAGTCTTTCGGACGAAAGATGAAACGTTTCTACATTTTTTTTTTTGAATGTCCAGAGGACCAGACTTAGCTTTTTTAGATTTTTCTACCTGGATTATTGAGCATGCATCAGGGTATATTTATAAACCATTTTTTGGCTGAGATATGACCGTTTCCATTCATTCTGACTGAAAAAAAATGAGCAGTACCACTTTCAGCCACTTGATGGAAGCAGAGTGGTAATAGCTGTATGGCATGCTGTTGGCTGTTCTATCATGTAATAGGTAAACGTGGCTATAATGACAAATTCAAAAAAGTTCGACAAAAACAACAGGAATTTATTTATTATACTATACTTTATACTTTTTTCCTTGCAATTTTTAGAATTTACCATGTCCTGGATGACTGAGAATCTTCACCAACTTTTAATGACTGAATCGGCCCGCCATATAATCTCCACCTTCATTCTGTTTTCTGCTTGGAACCGTCAATCCAGCTGCAACACCGTGGCAAAATGCAGCTAATTTGACCATTAAAGTGCATTTACTAAGCAAATATTAGACTGAGACACACCTTTGCTATAATTTTGAGCAAATAAATAATTATTTAGGTACTTTTCTTGTTAAATTTCGGAGAAACGAGCCATGTTCCTCCTTCCTGTTTCTCACACTCTGCGCGTTCACGGAGCACAGAGGCGGCAAAACTAATTTTTAAATAAAGCTGATTTGACCATTAAAGTACATTTATTAAGAAAATGGTCGATTGAGACAAACCTTTGCTATGATTTTAAGCTAACAAATATTTGTTTAGGTGTTTTCCTTGTTAAATTTCAGAGAAACGAGCTGCGTTCCTCCTTCCTGTTTCTTTTTACAGACATGACAATAAGCCTCTCGGCTGTTACCAATTACTGGCTGAAGCCAGTCTCTGAATCTGGTGTCCTCTAACCAGAGGTCTGAAAACTTACTTTTCCCCATGATGGTTCTGGAAGCTCTGTCAGCCTTCGGCCGGCCGTAGGTGCGAACGCACATTGACCGACAATATGAAGTCATTGATTTAGCTTAGGTCCCACTCGATCATAAAATTAGAAAAGATAAATAAATTCACAGGATTTTTTTAGCCGATAGAACAGGAAAAATATAGTTATGTAGGTTTAAAGGTATTGTGACATGATGTTGGAAATTTGCATATTTGTCAGAACATATATATCTTATATCATTCAGCTCTGTTCATTTTTGCAAAAATAAATTATAAATATATTAAAATTTCATTCCAAGTTATGTTAGTTTTTTCTCTGGGACACGCCCCTAAAAATCTGCGCATTTCCGCAAAACGTCATGTGATGTGACAACGGGAAGGCACGCTCCAACGCGCATTTACGGGGCGGCCGTGGTGTAGTGGTAATGGCAGTCGACCCCTGATCGGAAGGTTGGAGGTTCGAATCCCGCATCTGCCCACCATGTGCCGTTGTGTCCCTGGGCAAGACACTTAACCCCGAGTTGCTCCCGGTAGGTCTGGATGGCGCTTTGCAAGGCAGGCTACCACTACCGGTGTATGAATGTCTGAATGAATGGGTGGATGGCTGGTATTGTAAAGCACTTTGGGGCTCCTCACAGGGGGCTGGAAAGCGCTATATAAATAAGCTCCATTAAATAAGCTCCATTTAAATAATAATGGCGGAGCATGTCCGATTGCGTTTGAGATCTATCATTTTAAGACAGTAAATCATCCAAAACTCTCATTAATAAACCCTCCCTGAATAAAAAAACTTACTGATGTTACTTGATCGCGCAGACATAATTTAAAAATACATTATTAGAAAAGTGTGTGCGTAACTCATGTTATTTCTGCTATTTTTTTTTAACAGCGAACACAAGCAACTTATTGTTAGTACTTGAATGTATTGAAGCAATTGAAGGGTTATTATTCATCAAATACAGTTATTGGACACTCGATCAATGAAAAGAGATTTAGACACGGTTTATTTTTTACACAGTAGCTATGTGGGGTTAGCTTCTCCTGTGGTTCTTTGTTCTTGGGATAACGCTAACAGAGGACCGATCGCGTTTGAGATCTATCATTTTAAGACAGTAAATCATCCAAAACTCTAATTAATAAGCCTTCCCTGAATAAAAAAAACTTACTGATGTTACTTGATCGCGCAGACATAATTTAAAAATACATTATTAGAAAAGTGTGTGCGCAACTCATGTTATTTCGGCTATTTTTTTTTAACAGCGAACACAAGCAACTTATTGTTAGTACTTGAATGTATTGAAGCAATTGAAGGTTATTATTCATCAAATACAGTTATTGGACACTCGATCAATGGAAAAGAGATTTAAACACGGTTTATTTTTTACAGAGTAGCTATGTGGGGTTAGCTTCTCCTGTGGTTCTTTGTTCTTGGGATAACGCTAACAGAGGACCGATCGCGTTTGAGATCTATCATTTTAAGACAGTAAATCATCCAAAACTCTCATTAATAAACCCTCCCTGAATAAAAAAAACTTACTGATGTTACTTGATCGCGCAGACATAATTTAAAAATACATTATTATAATAATAATAATAATCATTTTATTTAAAAGCGCCTTTCATGACACCCAAGGACACAACAAACCAACACAGTGAATACAGAGCAAACATTATCAGCAACAAATTGAAATATAAAATACATAAAGGATACAAAATGGAAGATAAAAATACATTTGCACCGTGTAGCACTTTGAGATTTTCATTAATGAAAAGTGCGTTATAAATTGAATTTATTATTATTATTATTATTATTATTATTTAGTAAAGTTAATGATAAGCTAGTCTAAAGAGATGGGTTTTCAGGGCTGTCTTGAACAGAGAAAGGGAGGTGGTGTTTCGAAGGTCTGGCGGTAGAGCGTTCCAGAGGTGAGGGGCAGAGCAGGTGAAGGCCCTGCTCCCCATGGTGGAGAGGCGGGCAGAGGGTACATGGAGTTGTAGTGAAGAGGAGGACCTGAGAGAGCGTGATGGGATGGAGATTTGTAGGAGGTCAGATAGATAAGGAGGGGCAAGGTTGTGGATAGCTTTGAACGTGAGGAGTAGAATTTTGAAGATGATGCGTGATTTAACCGGGAGCCAGTGGAGCTGCTGCAGGACAGGAGTGATGTGGTTGTAGTGGGCATGACCATGTCCACTCTGACACACCTGTGTATTTTTGAACTGTTCCAATGATGACCTTTACTGACCTCTCAGTAAAGGAAGACATTTAACACAAATTATTCCATTAGTTGTAATCT
Source organism: Garcialebias charrua (assembly GCA_038048925.1). Taxonomy (NCBI): domain Eukaryota; kingdom Metazoa; phylum Chordata; class Actinopteri; order Cyprinodontiformes; family Rivulidae; genus Garcialebias; species Garcialebias charrua. Next base: position 75,656 of record JBBPBX010002582.1, read on the forward strand.
GAGAACATAGTCACCAAAAGAGACTATTTCTATCTTGATTTTATTCTAATGTGATCAAAAGAATAACTTTTCTCATTTTCATGATATGTGCTTTTAAGCTGTGTTATTCTGTAAGAGTTAAACTGTGTTCACTGCTGTGTTAAAGTCTCGGGTAGGGGTGGGCGATATGACTCAAAAATTATATCGTGATATTTCAGAGCGATATCACGATAACGATAAATTTCGTGATATAACCCAAAAAAAAAAAAAGAAATCAAATTTATTTATTTGACAAAATTAATTTAACATGTTGCTTTGCAGTATTATATTTTTTTTTAAACACCAAGGGTTAATTTGACTGAAATTACTTTATTTAGTAAAGTATTCAGTCAGTATAAAAATAAAAAATAAAAAAGATCTGTTATTTAGATTGAAAAAGTCTGCACAAAATATAATGGACTATCTTTAGGCTTTTAATACCTAGTAGTTCTTTGACATTCTTGTTAGGTCTAAATTGTTTTTAATTTTTAACTGGCTGTTTTTTATTGTTATTTTTTATTGTTTGTTTTATTTCTGTATTGTTCAGCACTTTGTGCACCTTCTGGCTGCTGAAAAGGGCTCTATAAATAAAGATTGATTGATTGATAAACAAAAACCACCACAAAAACTAAAGTTCAGGTGTAGTTTCCTAAATCACTCTCCATGTAAAATATATTATTCTTTGTTTCTAAAGAGTGACACGGTCGAAAATTTGTTGACGGTCCCTAAGTGAACCATGACGTCTCTGAATAGGGGCAGACTCAGCGCGGCTGCCCGAAATCAGACTCCATGAAGTGGACTGACGAGAGCAACGCACCGATGAAGACACGGAGCTCGAATATCCAACTTCCAACTTGAAAATAACTTCACTGTGGTTTTCTCTTGGTTCGTGGAGAGCTGCGCGTGTTTGTAGAGACAGTTTTCAGAGCGAGGGAGACCAGCCCGCAGCGCGGCTGCTCAGTGGGGTGGGGGGGCGGGTGGGGGCATTTGATCCTCTACCTGCTGTTCAGAGCAGGGGACAGAAGCTGACACGACGCGCGGTTTGTTTTTCTCATTTTAGCACCAGTACAGACTGGTGGAAGAGAGGTGCGCAGTTCAGTTTGAAGCGCTCGGTTGGGGGGCGGGGCGTCCTTACGTATCACGTCATGAAATTAGCATATCATGATATCTTTTTTTTGCCCGGGCAAGCTATTTTTACCGGTATTATCGTAAACGATATGATATGGCCCAGCCCTAGGGTGATGGTTCCCCTCTTCAAAAAGGGGGACCGGAGAGTGTGCTCAAATTACAGGGGCATCACTCTCCTCAGCCATACCATACCATACCATTTTATTTATAAAGCACTTTAAACAGGAACAAGGCCAAACCAAAGTGCTGAACAAACAAACAAACAACAGGCAACACACACAGTGAAATACAACATGAGAGACATAAAAACATTGCAGATCATAAATAAAATGATCAAATACAGATCATCTGGTGTTGAAAGCAACAGAATAGTAGTGAGTTTTTAACAGAGATTTGAAAACTGCAAAGGAGGGGACCTGTTTGATGAGCGGCGGTAACTCGTTCCAGAGTCTTGGTCCTGCTACAGAGAACGCCCTGTCACCTCTGCGCTTAAGACGAGTTTCTGGAACTGTGAGAAGTTACTGGTCCTCTGACCTCAAAGCACGTGGAGGGACATATGGGTGTATCAGATCTGAGAGATAGGCGGGGGCGAGACTGTTCAGTGATTTGTAGACATACATGAGAATTTTGAATTGGATTCGAAGATGAACCGGTAGCCAGTGAAGGGAGGCCAAGACTGGTGTAATGTGCTCTCTTTTGCGTGTGCTGGTTAAAAATCGGGCAGCTGCGTTCTGAACCAGTTGTAATCGTGCAATGGTGTCTGACTGACACCAAGCAGAAGTGAATTGCAGTAATCAAGCCTAGATGTAATGAATGTGTGAATCACTGTCTCCAGGTTATTTTTGATAATATGGGCTTCAGCTTAGATAGACGCCTCAGCTGGAAAAAACAAGATTTGACGAGCCTCCTTGGTAATGTCTATTAAGGGGTACTGGAGAAGCGAGTCCGATCGTTGGTCGAACCTCAGATCCAGGAGGAACAATGTAGGTTCTGTCCTGGCCGTGGAACACTGGATCAGCTCTTTACCCTCACTAGGATCCTCGAGGGGTCATGGGAGTTTGCCCATCCTGTCTACATGTGTTTTGTGGATTTGGAGAAGGCATTTGACCATGTTCCTCGGGGTCCACTGTGGGGGGTGCTCCTTGAGTATGGGATTGGGGGCTCGTTGCTACGGGCTGTTCAGTCCCTATACAGGCAGTGCGAGAGCTTGGTTCGCATTGCCATTAGTAAGTCGAACCCCTCAAGGGTGGGAGTCAGACTCCACCAAGGCTGCCCGTTGTCACCGATTCTGTTCATAACTTTTATGGACAGAATTTCTCAGTGCAGCCAGCAGGCAGAGGGTTTCCGGTTTGGTGGCCTCAGGATTCCATCTCTGCTCTTTGCAGATGATGTGGTCCTGTTGGCGTCATTGTGCTGTGATCTTCAGCTCTCACTGGAGCGGTTCACAGCCGAGTGTGAAGCGGCTGGGATAAGAATCAGCACCTCCAAATCTGAGGCCATGGTCCTCAACCAGAAACAGGTGGATTGCGCTGTCTAGGTCGAGGGTGAGGTTCTGCCTCAAGTGGAGGAGTTCAAATATCTGGGGAGTGGTAGGGCAGTGGTTAGAGACGGTGGGCCTGTGATCGGAAGATCGCCGGTTCAAGCCCCAGTACAGATAACATCAAAAAATATGGGTGGAAAAAGGTGAAACACCCATACCTGCCTCCACCCTCATTCGCCCCACTCTGGGCCCCTGAGCAAGGCCCTTAACCCCCACCATCTGCTCCCTAACAGGTCTCTCTTGAAAATGAGTTCTTGTGGCTCAACGAACACTCAGACCACATTTCCGGGTTGTCTCAGCGGTGACGCGTCACGTCAGCGGTGAAGTAGGTGCGACTTATATAAAGGTGCGACCTGTTTATGGATTTTTTCAATTTATTGACAATAATTGGACAAAGCGACTTATATAAAGGTGTGACCTACAGTCCAGAAAATACTGTATTACAAGAGACACCTGATTTTAAGGAAGAGTGATGACAACAATGAACAGCAACAATAGACAAACATAAAAGATGCATACAGATGTTTTTCTTTCTTTTCATTTTTACAAATAAACATAAAATGGCAACCAAAAGGACAGTCAAAAGGAAAAAAGTAACGAAAAAATAAATAAAAAAACCAGCAAGATTATAACTACCGTACATCTTATAACTACATTCATTCATTCAACCTTTATTTAGTCAGGTAAATCTTTTGAACCTCATGGGCTCATTTACGAAAGCGACCTGCTAAAACTAAAGAACAATGAACAGCAGTGGTAGAATTTCCTTAAACAATAAACAAACAAACAATAAACAATAGAAAACAAAAAGAGAGAAAAAAACAAAAGAATATTTTTTTTTTTTTTTAACAAAGTATCAAAAAACTAGCAAAACATTATAAGGTAGACGTATAAAATCAAAGACAGGAACAAATCTGCATTGGTTTTTGCCAGGATTCCAACAGATTCTGAAAACCATTTAGAGAAGTCAAGGTCGAGAGCTTCAGATCTTTTTGTAAGATATTCCATGAAGCAGGAGCAGAAGTAGGAGAAGGCCCTTTTTCCAAGTTCAGTCCTCACTGACGGAACACTGCAGGTAATCATGTCCTGAGAGCGCACGCTGTAGCTGCACTCACGCAAAGACATGTAGGAGGAGATGTATGAGGGCAGCAGACCAAGAAGTGATTTAAAGATGAAAATGTACCAGTGGAAGAGTCTGCGTGAGGTTAATGATGTCCAGTTAACCAGTGAATACAGGGTGCAGTGGTGGGTACGATAATCACAACCAGTTATGAATCTTAGTGCACCATGATAGACAACATCCAACATCCGCAGGTGCTTGTTTTGGAGTTGTTGAGAATTTTCTTTGTTCTGGTCTGGGCTGTTCTGTTCTGCTTTATTCATTTCTGTTTCAGTTCAAGTTTTTAGCTTCTGGTTTTGGCCTCACAGTTTGACATTTTGGGTTCTCGTCGCATGGAAACAAGATGGGAACGTTATCAGATCCACTGTGGGTGGATTAAGTTCTACTTCACGTTTTATTGTTTTTGATTTGTTGCTTCTCAGAGAAATTTGCAGGTGAATTCACGAGAAATATCCAAAAAAGTAAAGTCAGGTCTTCTGGACAGGTTAAAAAAACACAAAAAAAATTTGTAGAAACATTTCGTCTTCCCTCTGAAAGACTTCTTCAGTCTGAGGAGCTGTATTCAGCTCAGTCTTATAGATAGCACCTTCTCACAGTGGATCAGCTAATTTGCTGCTGACAGACAATACCAGCTGCTCATATGATTAAGGAGGACCATCAGCCTAACGATTGACTGTTAGGCAATGCCAAACCACCATTTTACAGCATCAGTATAGCAAGGACAAAAACATCATCCTCCCAGCAGACAAAGGAAGGTGCACAGTGATTTTGAACCAGAAAGACTATCATGAGAAAGTTATGACACTCCTTGGTGACATAACCACTTATGAGCTGCTGAAAAGAGATCCAGGAAGTGGTTACAAGAAGAAGTTGATAGACTGCCTGAAATTTTTAGATGTACCCAGGGGAGGCCATGCCTAGTCTGTATGGTTTACCTAAAATTTACAAACAAAGTGTACCTTGAGGAGGATCTGCGGTGGAAGTGGTCTCCAGCTAAAAGTACTTGGGTGTGCACCTGAATGATAACCTCAGCTGGAGCAACAACACCACCAGCCTGATCAAGAAAGATCATCAGAGACTCTACTTCCTCAGACGGCTGAGACGAGCTGGTCTGAGAAGCTCAGTCCTCACCTCCTTCTACAGGTGTGCAGTGGAGAGCATCCTGTGCTCCAGCATCAACGTGTGAAAGAAAAGCTTTGCAGAGAGAGGTGAAAGCTGCACAGAAGATGTTGGAGTCAGTATCCCCACCATCACAGACATCTACACCTCCAGATGCAGGAAAAGAGCCACCTGTATCATGAAGGACCACACTCACCCAGCACACACACTTTTTGCCCCACTCCCCTCAGGAAGGAGGTTGAGGACCAATAAGTGTAGAACCACTAGACTGAGGAACAGCTTCTACCCTGAGGCAATAACCAGAATAATCACTGTGAAATATCATATCATGTTGCTGCTGATCTGTTTCATGTTGCTGTGTTCATTCGTGCTCATCAGCTCACACAGACTCATGTTCATGCTGCTGTTTGGCGTATTGGTTTTGTACTACTAGTGCTTAGTGTATTTTTAGCTAAACGTTTTTTTTTGTTGTTCAAATTTTAGATATTTTTACTGTTTTTGTTTACAATTTATATATTTTTTTGGATGTTACTGGGACCCTGTGAACATAATTTAATTCCACAAAGACCCCTGCTCTAGAGCAATGTGGATATCCTAACTGGGCTTTCCTGAAAGCAGAGAAGAAACCCAAACAGGACTCCAGACCAGTGGTCATTCCATATGTTGCAGGAGTTTCAGAGACATTGAGACGTTTATTTTCTAAACACAACGTCCCAGTGGCTTTTAAACCCCAAAATACATTACGGCAAAGACTGGTTCATCCCAAAGATCCAGTCCCCCGGCACAAACAGAGTAATATTGTGTATGCTGTTCAGTGTCAGGAGGGTGATCAGTCTTACATCGGGGAAACTAAACAGCCACTGGCCAAAAGGATGGACCAGCACAGAAGATCAACATCATCAGGTCAGGACTCTGTGGTCTACACTCATCTCCAGGTCAGAGGTCACTCTTTCAGGGATGAAGATGTTCACATCCTTGATAGAGAGGAACGATGGTTTGAGAGAGGAGTAAAGGAGGCCATCTTTGTGAAAAGAAACCGTCCATCATTAAACAGAGGTGGAGGCCTCCGGGTTCAACTGTCCCCCTCTTACAATGCTGTTATTGCTAGTATCACTCAGCCCTCTGTGAATAGCAAACAACCATCAGGGTGCTAACGATCCATCGTTAGGCTGATGGTCCTCCTTGATCATGTGAGCAGCTGGTTTCAGCTGTCATCAGCCAACTGGTTGATCCACTGTGAGAGGGTGCTATTTATAAGACTGAGCTGAATACAGCATCTCAGACTGAGGAAGTCTTTCAGACGAAAGATGAAACGTTTCAACTCGTTTGTTTTGTTTTTTGAATGTCCAGAGGACCAGACTCAAGTTTTTTAGATTTTTCTACCTGGATTATTGAGCATGCATCAGGATGTTCATGAGAAATCTATATTTTTTGTGTTTCACAGGTCCAGACGTTTTATTGTTATTTTTCACAACAAAAACTCAAAGTCTGCTTTGAATGTCTGATGTCAGGTTGGGATGAATCTTGTGCGCACGTGTCCGGCTCGTCTGAAATCTGTTTCCAGGCTGAGGAATCTGCAGAACGACTGGAATGTGACTGAACTCAGTTTGAAGTCTCACAGGCCGTCAAAGCAGGGCTTTTATTTTGTAGAGGTGTACCAAGTGCATCCAACCTTCCATGGGATCAACATTTTTAGGTGTTTTCGCACAAACCACGTGCTTCGTCTGGCCATCTGGGCGTGCATGTGTTTGTTTTGGTGTACAAGGATCACATGCGCGCCGCTCAGATGGTCTGTCTAGACTGGACTGGGTTTCAGGGCACGATCAGCTGACATCAAACGCTCACATGCAAACTACAGCAAACATCAAAGGGTTATTTCAGCGAAAGCAGAGACGAGCGGGTCGACCCTCCGGTTCTGGGGTTTGGACCGAGCGGGTCGACCCTCAGGTTCTGGGGTTTGGACCGAGCGGGTCGACCCTCAGGTTCTGGGGTTTGGACCGAGCGGGTCGACCCACCGGTTCTGGGGTTTGGACCGAGCGGGTCGACCCTCCGGTTCTGGGGTTTGGACCGAGCGGGTCGACCCTCCGGTTCTGGGGTTTGGACCGAGCGGGTCGACCCTCTGGTTCTGGGGTTTGGACCGAGCGGGTCAACCCTCGGGTTCTGGGGTTTGGACCGAGCGGGTCGACCCTCCGGTTCTGGGGTTTGGACCGAGCGGGTCGACCCTCCGGTTCTGGGGTTTGGACCGAGCGGGTCGACCCTCAGGTTCTGGGGTTTGGACCGAGCGGGTCGACCCTCAGGTTCTGGGGTTTGGACCGAGCGGGTCGACCCTCTGGTTCTGGGGTTTGGACCGAGCGGGTCGACCCTCTGGTTCTGGGGTTTGGACCGAGCGGGTCGACCCTCTGGTTCTGGGGTTTGGACCGGACCGACTCCTCTGCAGGTGATGAGTCTCAGACAGGCTGTTCGTAGAGATCCTCACCTCCAGTCGGCCCACGTTGGTGTCGACCCGCCTACACACACCGTGACAACACACACACATGCACCGTGACAAAACACACACACATGCACCGTGACAACACACACACACACGCACCGTGACAACACACACACACATGCACCATGACAACACACACACACATGCACCGTGACAACACACACACACATGCACCGTGACAACACACACACACACGCACCGTCGCACCGTGACAACACACACACACATGCACCGTGACAACACACACACACACATGCACCGTGACAACACACATGCACCGTGACAACACACGCACATGCGCACCATGACAACACACACACACGTGTGAGCCATGAATAATTGTGTAAATCAGTCGAGCCAGTGGGAGACAAAGAGAAATCTCTGCATATGTGTTGTGACGTTTGTGTATTGTGTGTGTTGTGATGTTTGTGTGTGTGTGTTGTGATGTTTGTGTGTGTGTGTTGTGATGTTTGTGTGTTGTGATGTTTGTGTGTGTCGTTGTGTGTGTTGTGTTGTGTGTGTTGTGATGTTTGTGAGTGTGTGTTGTGATGTTTGTGTGTTGTGATGTTTGTGTGTTGTGTTGTGTTGTGTGTGTCATTGTGTGTGTTGTGTTGTGTGTGTTGTGATGTTTGTGTGTTGTGATGTTTTTGTGTTGTGTGTGTTGTGATGTTTGTGTGTTGTGATGTTTGTGTGTTGTGATGTTTGTTTGT
>JBBPBX010002583.1:6603-22575 GCA_038048925.1 Garcialebias charrua
TATATATATATATATCTAGAGATGCACAATATCATCGGTATGTATCGACCAATATTAGCGATAAAAAGCAACAACTATAAAAGGCAATAACTAAGTAAAACAAGATTTGGCAACGTTACTGTCTTCGATGTTATATTTTTAAATAAGCTTTTGTCTCTTTCTGATTAAATTCCTGCCAAAATATTTCTCATCCCAGTTTGTTGCAGTTGTCACCAGTTGTATCTTTGCAACATCCTGCATAATTCAGCCACAGATTACAGGAGCATTATTTTGCACGATTCGTCAAGCTGGTGTCGACACTTTTAATCTGATATTGTGTATTTTAATTTACAAATCTTTGATTATATTTTATTGTGTGTGTTTGTGTGTGTGTGTGTGTGTGTGTGGGGGGGGGGGGGTTAGTTTAATCAATTCAGACTTGAGTTGAGGAGAAGTACTAGTAGTTGTTTTGGCCCTATTATCCTTTGGTATTTTCTCTTTATGTAACAAATCAAAAATGCTTATGCATAATTTTAATTCATGTCATCAAATCAGCCTTAAAGTAGTTTTTAATCAACCAACATCTCATTACACTTTACTCAAACTGGGGATCCATTAATTTACTTTATCATCTCTAATTGAAAATTTCTCTTTTTGATTTTCTTTCTTGATAAAAAATAATTGACTCACATAATGAATGTATCTCTGCAGGTAGCTGGAATGTGACAAGACACCACAAAAATGATGTATTTGTTTTTCCACTCAAATGAAATTAATGTGCTAGGTGCTCTGATTACATCCCACAGGAACGTCATTACATCATCTGCATACAATTATAATTTGTCATGCAAGAGGACAGCGGTAAACCCTGCTCATCCATCTGCCTGTCAGCCACAACTGTGTAAATGTACAGACCGTCTGAGAGTGAACGCCATGTTGAAAATTATTCCAGATCCCTCCTGGAGAATTTTCTCTGTTGTTGGATAGCAGGAGGTTTTGGTCCTTTTCTTGCCAAAACGGCTGAGTGAGCAAAGTAAACAGAAGGAGATGGAAGATAGACAAGAAACATACTGTATGTTTTTTCTTCTGCTTCTGTTTTTAGATATAATAAACATTCATTTCAGTCTTATGACAAAGATTTCAGGTTAAACTTGCATTCATTGAAGCTTTGAGTGCTGACGGCTCGTGTCTTCTTTTGAAGGACGGCATGTGACAGCGCAACATGATCAGACACGACTTTACAAGCCTCCCCACACAGACTTCAATCACCGAGAGTCACTCAGCCATAAACGGCTGGCCACACAAACAGTTTCAGAAAATGGCCGTCAAATCCAACACAAGGGGTCGGGTGTAGGACACCTGTCTAATCATAATGAGGTATATCAAAGAAGGTGATTGATGCTGTTCTCATCGATCTCCTCTAAGACCTTCAGTGAAAGACTGAATATCACTAAGAGGCTCTGCACATGTTGGGAAAAAAAAAAAACTGCTGGACTTTGTAGATATGCAGGACTAAATCAAATTCTCAGTGTGTATGTCACTTTGACGTCCAACTATTATGTCTAAACAAACAAAATGGAGGCAAGGACAACTGTGTGCAAAGCCTTACAACCCAGCTCTGGCGTGGCCACACAGCAAATCCAGATTAGCAGAGGATAATCAGGGCGGCAGAGCGAGAGAGAGTAAAGATGGTGAGTAAAGCAAATTAGATTGAGATAAAGAGGTATGAAATGGGAGAAAGTGTAAAAATGCAAAGGGAGTGATAGCTTGATGCACAGACGTGTTAGTTAACGGGCACTTTTTTAGCTTTAATGTGACTCCTGTCAGTAATGGGCTCATTGTCTTTCTCCTCTGCTGGTCACTTTTAGCCATAAACCTGTGTCACTAATGTTAATAAACTCTCTACTTTCCAGTTTCCAAGCTTTGGGCTGACATTCCCTGAGCTTCCGTGTGGCTTGTTGAGCTGGAAAGCACATTTTGTACAGTGTCTGAGCTATAAGAAGGAGTTGAATCCATTATGTGGACATGTGGTCCCAAAGCCGAGGGTTGGAACTCCACTGTGGATCATGACACACTGGAGGAGAGCCTGGTTGCTCTATACAGTTTTTGTAGTGCTGTAGCAGTTTGGCAAAGTGATGCTTGGTCCGCAGTAAATTATAGAGCGTTACTTTCAAGTACAGTAGTCCCTCACTACTTTGTGGCTTTGTTTATCGCAGACTCGCTCTATCACGGTTTTTCAAAATAAGATTGGACATGACGCACAATTGCCTGATTGATGGATGAGCCGCACAATCGGCATGGAATTTTTATTTAAAATAAATGTTTTTGAATTATTTAGCACCCGCTACACCTTTGCACAGCCCACACTGCAGGATAAGCTTATTGCTGCAACTGATCAGCTGTTCACTGTGCAGAGTGGAGAAGTGGGCGTGGCCAAGAGCGCTTGCAGGTGGCCGAGAGCAGAGGAGGCAGGGAGCTGGAATCATGACTTGCTGTGCTCTTGTAATAATAATAATAATAATAATAATAATGAATTCAATTTATAACGCACTTTTCATTAATGAAAATCTCAAAGTGCTACAAAGTGCAACAGAATTAAATGTCAATAAAACAAGTAAAATCAATAACAGTATCAACTAAGATCAAAAGTAGAATCATGAGGAGGTAGAGTATGCTCGGTTGAAAAGAAAGGTCTTCAAGCCGCTCTTAAAGTCAACCACAGACTGTGGGGCTCTCAGACAGTCAGGAAGAGAGTTCCACAGGCGGGGGGCAGCCACACTGAAAGCCCGGTCTCCCATGGTCCTTAATTTGGTTCTCGGAATGTGAAGGAGATTACTGTTCTGTGACCGCAGCGACCGGGTGGATGAGTATGGAATAAGAATATCCTTCAGATAATCTGGTGAAGCTCCATGTAAGCATTGATGTGTAATGAGAGCAGTTTTGTACTGAATTCTGTAGGCGACAGGAAGCCAATGAAGGTTATGGAGAATGGGCGTAATATGTTCAAATTTACGAACTCTCAACAAGATCCTTGCTGCACTGTTTTGAATATATTGAAGTTTCTGAAGGTTTTTGCCAGGGATTCCAACAAACAGGGAGTTGCAGTAGTCGAGCCTGGAGGAGACAAAAGCATGGACGAGCTTCTCAGCATCGGAAAAAGTTAGGGATGGGCGAAGTCTGGAGATGTTTCGAAGATGGAAGAAGCAAGTTTTAAACAGAAGCTTAATGTGATTTTCAAATGTAAGATTGGAGTCCATTTTTATTCCAAGATTAGTAACAGAGGTGGAGAGGGGGATGTCTTGTCCAGAAAAGGAAAGTGTTGTTATAGGAGATGTTTGTACCTGGTGAGGGGTGCCAATCAGTATGGCCTCAGTCTTGGAGCAGTTTAATTGAAGAAAGTTCTGATTCATCCATGCCCTAATTGCCTCCAGGCAGGCAGAGAGGGCAGTGAGTGAAGATGGAGATGACAAGGTGGAAGATGAGGATGCTCCAGTCCTGATGTAAAGCTGTGTATCGTCGGCATAACAGTGAAAAGAAATGTTGAACTGATTAATAATTTGACCTAAAGGCAGCATGTAAAGGGAAAACAGCAGGGGCCCCAGAACCGACCCCTGAGGGACACCACAGGAGACACAGACTGTCTGGGACGTGGCGTTGCCAAGACTAACACATTCCAGCCTATTGGAGAGGAAAGATTTGAACCAGTCCAGGACGGTGTCGCAGAGACCGACCTCCACATGAAGACGGTGGAGGAGGATACTATGGTCCACAGTGTCGAAGGCTGCAGTGAGGTCAAGGAGGACAAGGATGGAGGGAGAGCCAGTGTCAGCAGCCAAGAGGACATCATTGGTAACTCTCAGCAATGCAGTCTCTGTACTGTGAGCTGCCCTGAATCCAGACTGGAACTTCTCATACAGGGAGTGTTGTTGTAGGTGGTCCTGCAGCTGAGCAGCAACAGCTTTTTCCAGCACTTTAGACAGAAAAGGGAGGTGTGAAATTGGGCGGTAATTAGAAAAAATGTCGGGATCCAAATTAGATTTTTTCAGAAGAGGCCTAATGATGGCAGTTTTTAGAGGCAGTGGAACAACTATTCCAAATGTTTCAAAATCGGAGTGTATTGTAGAATGTTTGGAAATATTGTTTAGAATATTGCAAGACGGAAGGATTTAAAACACCTTTATATAAATAAATAAATAAATTACCACTTGTACTGCTTTTCCGACTTTGCGGTTTTTATTTTATTGCGGGTCTTCATGGTACGGATACCCCGCGATAAACGAGGGACTACTGTATATCCTTCTATGTTCTGAATGAAAATAAATATATTTGTTCCAAATCCAGTAAAAAAAATCCAGTCGCTTTGTCGTTTTTTTATTTAAAACCCAACCAAGAGATCAAACTTGCTGACGGTGCTGAGTGTCGTGCACGTTTTTGTAACTTTGTCCAACAGCCATGTTGCAGTTTTCACTTGTTTCAGGTTCAGCTTTCGTTAAAGGTGTTGTGACATGATGCTAAAACAGACATCTTTAGAAAGAGGAGCTACCCAGCTTTGATTTTTTGTACACAGATGCATTGAATAATTAATATATAAAAGTCCATCCATCCATCCATTTTCGTCCGCTTATCCGGGGTCGGGTCGCGGGGGTAGCAGCCTAAGTAGGGAGGTCCAGACTTCCCTCTCCCCAGCCACTTGGAGCAGCTCCTCTGGGGGAATCCCAAGGAGTTCCCAGGCCAGCCGAGAGACATAGTCCCTCCAGCGCGTCCTGGGTCTTCCTCTGGGTCTCCTCCCAGTGGGACATGCCCGGAACACCTCACCAGGGAGGCGTCCAGGAGGCATCCTAACCAGATGCCCGAGCCACCTCAACTGGCTCCTCTCGATGTGGAGAAGCAGCGGCTCTACTCCGAGTCCCTCCCGGATGACTGAGCTTCTCACCCTATCTCTAAGGGAGAGTCCAGACACCCTGCGGAGAAAACTCATTTCAGCCGCTTGTATCCGAGATCTCGTTCTTTCGGTCACAACCCAAAGCTCATGACCATAGATGAGGGTGGGAACGTAGATTGATCGGTAAATTGAGAGCTTTGCCTTTTGACTCAGCTCTCTCTTCACCACGACAGACCGGTACAGCGCCCGCTTCACTGCGGACGCTGCACCTATCCGCCTATCGATCTCATGCTCCAGTTTTCCCTCATTCGTGAACAAGACCCCGAGATACTTAAACTCCTCCACTTGGGGCAGGACCTCCTCCCCGACCCGGAGAGGGCATGCTACCCTTTTCCGGCTCAAGACCATGGCCTCGGATTTGGAGGAACTGATCCTCATCCCGGCCGCATCACACTCGGCTGCAAACCACTCCAGCGAAAGCTGTAGATCACGATCTGATGAAGCCAATAGGACCACATCATCTGCAAAAAACAGATATATAAAAGTATTTTTTTAAATAAAATAGTTCTCTGCAGTGCATTGCAGTTTTCAGGTGGAGAAAGGAGGGGTCAAACGCGACGCATTTTTATGATGCAATGGCTAGAACGCACCTTGTAAATAACAAATAGCAGTGAATATATAAACAAAGGAATTTAGCAAATATAAGTGAAGATTTGAGCGATTTGTCTTCAGTTTGGGAAGCTGCAGTTAGTTCGATTGATGAACAAGAAACAGCTGGTTATAATGTAGGTCTGCAGCCGTATTTATTAAAGACTTACCGTTCATAAGCGAGGGGGACAGCTTTGTTTTGTCCATTCTTGACGAAGTTTTTCATCTTTTGGGAAAGTGAAAAGGCTCATTTGCATTTGTTCACTGGCGATATTAGAACACCCAAATGCGACAAGTAACGGCATTTTTCAAGTTATACCAAAAAAAAGGCGATCTTGAAGACAATTACACTACATGCTAATAGCAGCCTGCAGGCTCAACTTCTAGTCACTACGTCACATGACGTCGCATGCGTAAGTACCCGGATGTCCCGTGACGAAACACGACGCCAATTTTAAAATCCATTTTGAAACAAATTTTCATGTATTTATCATTTTGCTTGTAAAAACGAACATAGTTGAATGATACAACATACTGTATATATGTTGTGCCACTTTATGCATATAGTTCCAACATCATGTCACACACCCTTTAAGTTGTCCATGTGGAGAAGTGAGCTTCATGAAGTCTGAGACAGGGGACAGACTGGAAGGACAGGAGTCCTGGTGGAGTGATGGCAGTTCAGAGTCCACACAGATGTTGGCAGATGTGGGCGCTCAGCCAGCTAGTTGTGACGGAGGCAGCTGAAGCGTGAGTCGTGCAGCCAGGTGCTTCCAGCATCCCCGGAGTCTCCGGGCAGAGGAGCCAGGCCTGCCGCTGGCCTTTAGCAAATCATTCTTCTCCATCAAATGGAGTGTGACCGATGTCGGCCGCATGCAAATCAGCCTCGTTGATATCTTTTCCACTTGTGCTACAAATGTAAATCTAAATGTCACCTCCACAGGTGCTTTCACTTCTTTCTGCTTGTTGGTTAACAATAATTTAACAAACCGCAGGGAGACAAACAAACGGGCGAAAATTTGTTTTCACTATTTTTGTTTGTTGCAATATTTCTGTTGTGGTGTCACTTGATATGTCAGATCCTTATAACTGTCACTTGTTGTTGTTTTGGTTTTTGAATTGGCTTTGTACTACACTTCTTAACTATTTATTGATTTACTTCTGGTATGTACAGTTTTATTTATTTATTTATTTGCATTAGGTCCTTGCAATCGACTGTTTTCCAGTTTTTGTTTGGGCCACTTGTCATTTGTTCTGTGTGGATTCAGGATCTGTTTTCTCTTCAACCAGTAGTCGTTGAACAATCATTTATGTGTCATTAAAAAAAATGATCCGCTACTTCTGGCTTTTAAGTTTGAAATTTTTAATATTTACCATGTTAATAAAACTATTTTCTGATGAGTTTTTGAATTCCTGTTTCCTTTTTGTAAAAAAATAAAATAAATTGAAAGCTTGATTACTTGAGCACAAAATGTAATCAAAAGATAATTACTAATTAAAATTACATACAGTTTATATATTAGCAGCCATTTCTCAGAATACAAATGCTGCGTTCCTAAAATGTACTTCTCCGACTGGAGCAGTTTTATAAATAATGTTCCTCATGTGTAATGTATAAGGGTGTAGCTGTAATTGTGCTATTGTTATTTTATTGTGTTTTCAGCTGCTGTGCGCTCTTTAAACACCAATAATTCTATTTAACAGCATGATAGCAGCTACAGGAAACCCCCAAATGAAAACTTGTTAAAAGAGCATGTTTGTTTGTTCTTTCCTGTTCTTGAATTCATTTGATAGAGCAACAATAAATATATGCATATATATACAGTATACAGTATATAAATATCTGCAGCTTATTATTATACAGTCCTAATGGAAATACTGCACAACTGACAAAAGGATACACTTACAAATAAGATTGGTTAAGATTACGTTATTCTCACTTTGATATTATTTTTTATAAATGCATGACATTTTTAATTGCACTGTAATAAAAGGTTAACAATCATTTGGCTGTATTTTTATACATTGTTTTTGGTTTAAAGTGAAAATCCTGAAACTGCTTTATCTTGTCAACATACACTGCAAACTTGTTGCAACTTTGCTCAGCAATAACTCTCAGAAAGACGACCTCAATCCTCATTCCAAGAAGAAGAGTGATGAGCTCTGCAGACAACTCAAATATTGATGCCTCTTCTGTTGGTTTCTGGAGAGCAGTTCTTTAGAATTCAGTCCAGCTTTGTTCTGTGATCGCTGTGCTTCTCTAAATAATCTTTATTGTGCAGCCGCTCACATGGCCACAGTATTTTTCTCTACACTTTATGTCTTTATACTTTGATTGTTAAGGTGACTTTGCCACATTTTTCAAATAAATAAACATTAGAAGGACTCGAGGAGAGCAGGAAGGGAATCGGTGCGAGTAAATAGAATAAAATGACATTAAAGGTATGGTTCATGTTGTGAAACTGAAGAGCAGCAAGTGAATCATAAAACAAAATGACAGAATAGGAATAAGACTAGTTCTACAAAACTCACCTCAGATTATGTTGGATTTAATAAATAAAGACAATAAAACAATGTCAGAGAATGGCACAATGAGCAGGTGTAAATATCACTGCACGTGAAGCAGCTGAACAACAGTGTGCTTGTACCTTTGCTTTATTCTTTTTATTCTTTTTATGTTTTCAGTACCCCTCATCATTTTAAAAGGATCAAAATGAAGTTTTGGGGCATTACTGTCTAATGAGTTTTTTTTCTGCAATGCAACTTAAACCATTTGAGCCATTTGCAAAATACATTGGTTTTATAATAATTTGAGAATAAATCACAATTTCTTTGACTTTACAATCCAAATATTTTTTTATTCAGGCAATGTGGAATTTTATTTTAAATTCTAGCTGGTGTAACTTAATATATATTTTTTTTAACTTTGGTCTTTTTGTTTGTTTTTTCTACCAGGATGTGATCCCTGAAAGTTTGAGAGTAACGGGTAAGTTCCACTTTTTTCTTCTTCTTTATCGCTTTATTAATTTTCATAAAGTGAACCAGCAATGATGACCCAAAGAGGCTCCAGACAGGGGATGAACATTTACTTGTAGCATGTCACAAGTTGAGTCATGAAGATTTTAGTTTAAAACTAAATTTACTTGAAAAGAAACACAAAAAGCGCCTTATAAACACATTGTTACCAACGTTTATAATAACCAGTTAGTGTCTTCAAATTCTACTTGAAAATCAATAAACCATGAGGGTGGTGTAAACAGATTCATGAGCATTTTGTTTGTTTTTATTTATATATTTTTATCTTGTACACACTGATAGTTGTTTTCATGCCTTTTGTTTTGTTCTATATTACTTTTTTTAATTAATGTTGAACCTTGAAACAAATACATGCCATTATTAAACCATACTTGTTAGTTTTAATAAAAATTGCTGCACAGACGGATTACTGACACTGTATATTTCATGTACCGTAGTTCCGGACTATTGAGTGCATCCGAATATAAACCGTGCCCACTAAATTAAAAATACTAACAACAATTTTGTACACACATAAGCCGTGCTTGTCTATAAGCTGCGGGTGTTCACATTCTAACATGAGATATTTGCACAGAAATATTTTTTAAACTTTTAATTAATACGTCCCGGTAACAAAGACAAATACATACAGTAATTTTGTTTAATTTTTTTAACAGTGCCTGCAACACAGCTTGTTAAGATAAATAAATACAGTAGCCCACCAGGAGGCAGCACGGTGGCGCAGTGGGTAGAGCTGCCGCCTCTCAGCGAGCAGGTCGTCCCGGTTCAAATCCTGGCCCGTGACCTTTCTGGATGGACTTTGCATGTTCTCTCCGTGCATGCCTGGGTTTTCTCCTACAGGCAAAAAACATGCATGTTTTAGGAGAGGAGAGAATGCCCCGCCCCCCGTTCTCTCCTCCCCTCCCCGTTTCATTGGTCCATTGTGACCTGTTCTGTAATTTCACTGGTCAGATTTTTTACCTTTATTCATACAGGTAGTTTCATTGATTCACGATGAGCCCCCCAAGAAGAGAGACGTGTATTGGGCAGCTGTGAGCACCCGGGTGTGACGAGGCTAAATGTTTTGGTGGCAGAAAGCTCGTTAGCCCATGACAACAATTACAAAATCTCCACGAATTAGCCGCAGCATTGTATAAGCCATGGGTTTCAAAGCATGTGAAAAAAGTAATGTCTTATAGTCCGTAAATTACGGTATGTACTTTGTATTTCTATACATTGGTTTAATAATACCAGGTGTGACATTGCCTTGTTGGTGTTTTCAGATCTGGTTTGCATTATTGTCTTTTGGGATACAAGTTAATCTAATATTAATATAATACTCATATTAATGCAGTACTCTGATATTAAAGGTTCAGTATGCAGTTTCTGTAGAACTGCAGCACTTAGAAATATTTTCAACAGGCAAAGCATTCTGATCCCTCCCCCTCAGAGCCATATGTGGCTCTGCCCCCTTGTGGTCTGTTGAATTTCAAATTCAAGCTCTGTTTTTATTGGCTGGTTACAAACTCTGTTTTTATTGGCTGGAAAATGGCGGGTCACCTTTTCTTTTTAGAAATGCTTATTTACCACCTGGAGAAGCAAGGGGACAATATTTTTTTTAATTTTTTTTCAGAGATTACCTGGCTAACATCAGTCTGTCAGGAGGTAGTGACAGAGTGAAGAAATATGTTCATAAAAAAAGCTACATACTGAAGCTTTAATACAATACTCTGATATTAATGCAGGACTCATATTAATGCAGTACTCATATTAATGCAGTACTCTGATATTAATACAATACTCTGATATTAATGCAGTACTCTGATATTAATACAATACTCTGATATTAATACAGTACTCATATTAATGCAGTACTCTGATATTAATACAATACTCTGATATTAATGCAGTACTCATATTAATCCAGTACTCTGATATTAATACAATACTCTGATATTAATACAGTACTCATATTAATGCAATACTCTGATATTAATAAAATACTCTGATATTAATGCAGTACTCTGATATTAATACAATACTCTGATATTGATGCAGTACACTGATTTCATGCAAGATCATTGAAAACAACAGTGTGAAAACTTGGAGTTCAAATTTAACATAATTTTAACAGAGTGTCGTGTTCAAATTAAATCTGTTTTCTTTCTTCTGAATGTTCAATAAACTTCAAAATGTTTCAGGGCCAACATTTATGATCTAGTAGTGATGACGTAAGATATCTGTACGTTAGTACTTCGACATTTCATGTTGTTGCTTATTTGAAAAGATTTAAGTTCAATATTCTTTATGAAGCTGACAATCGCTGTTCATGAGAAGAATGAACTTTCCTCAACATGCTGAATTAATCTGGAGCAGTTCTATATATTTTTTTACATATTTCCCAGAATCCTTTGAGCTGAGATGCTGTTAGTATTTTGAACAGAGATCATGAACAAGGCTGCAGAGATTCTGTAGGCCCTCCTCATTTTAACAAAACGCTTTTTTTCTTCTCCTTGCTCACTTTCATTCTCCTGCCTGTGACCCAAAAATCAATCTCAGCTAAATATTCTGAATAATGCCTCATATTTAAATTTCATCTGAAGGACATGAGACGTTAGGAGAGCATGCATCGGTAAATACTCAGCAGAACTCATTTTGACATCTTTGATTTCTAAAACATGCATGACTCGTTAATCATATTTTGTAAATTCAGTTTAGAATATGATAAACATTGTCACCAATGCATTTGATTGCCCGCCTGACAGGGATGATTAAATTCAGTGATATGCAGCTGCTGTATATTAGAACGGTTGATGCAGGTTTCTCGTTTACACATTTTAATTGACATTTAAAATGATGGTTCTGAAGCAACTCGTCTCTCCTCGTCTTCTCTGCTCACATTTGTAGGAGAGACTAAGACATGAGAGGGAAAAAAAATGAAGACATTCAAAATGGAAAAGAAGTTTAGCAACAATCAGCCCATTGTGGATGCACTGATATGTTGCTTTGCCAGGAAACACTTTTCCTGTTCATCTAAACTCAGACTGAACAAAAATACAAACGAAACACCTTCTTTGTTTTTGCTCCCGTTTTTTATGAACTGAACTCAAAACTCCAAGACTTTTTCTAGATGCTGTGCACAAAAGATCTTCTTCTCTTCAATATTGTTCACAGATTGATGTAAATCTGTGTTATGGTCTCTTTCGCTGAGATAATCCATCCATCTCACAGGTGTGGCATATCCAGATGCTGATCAGACAGTATGATTATTGCACAGGTGAGCCTTAGGCTGACCACAACAAAAGGCCACTCTAAAATGTTCAGTTTTATCACAGCACACTGACGCAGGTGTTGCAGGTTTTGAGTGAGCTTGCAGTTTGCTGACTGCAGGAATGTCCACCAGAGCTGCTGCCCATGAATTAAATGTCCATTTCTCTACCATAAACCATCTCTGAAGGCCTTTCAAAGAATTTGGCAGTACATCCAACCGGCCTCACAACCACAGACCTTGTGTAACCTAACCACACCTGTCCACATCCAGCATCTTCACCTCCAGGATCCTCTGAGCTCAGCCAGCCAGCCAGTTGCTGTAACAATTTGTAGCATACCCAAATAATTTCTGCACAAACTGTCAGAAACCATCTCAAGGAAGTTCATGTGCTCATCATCCTCATCGGGGTCACCACGTGACTGCAGTTCCTCGTCGTAACCGGCTTGAGAGGGCAAATGCTCCCATTCGATGGCATATGGTCCAATGGAGAGGTGTTCTCTTCACGGATGAATCCCAGTTTTCCCTGTACAGGGCAGATAGCAGACTGCATGCATGGTGTCGTGTGGGTGAGTGGTTTGCTGATGACAACGTTGTGAATCAAGTGGCCCGCGGTGACGGTGGGGTTATAGTATAGGCAGGCGTATATTATGGACAACGAACACAGGTGCATTTTATTGATGGTATTTTGAATGCAGAGATATCATGACGAGTTCCTGATGCTCACTCGTCCTTGACCATCACCTCATGTTGCTGCATGGCCAGCATGTTCACCCGACATGTCACCCTTTGAGCATGTTTGGATGCTATGGATTGGCGTTTGACAGCATGTTCCAGTTTCTGACACTATCCAGCAATTGCAGCTTCTTTCAGCCTAATTGGACAAACGTGTGTTCCTTCTGCTTTCTTCTGCTACCTTTTCCGCTATTTTATTAGCATTTTTAAGCTAATTTCAGCTGTTCAGATAAAGTTAAGTTTTTCATGTTAATTTCAGCTGAATTAACTTATTTCTGCTAATAGCCTATATGCCACGGGGGGGCGTGACGTATTTCCGGCAAAATGCAACACCTACCCGCCACTTCCGGTTCCCATCCACCTCCGTTGTTGCTAGCGTTAGCTCCTAGTAGCAAACCATGACAACGACCCGAAACGGGAAGCGGCCGCGCGCTACCGGCACTACACGTGAGTACCGTTGTGTCCGCCCACCGGTGGGAACAGCTGTTCCGCGGGGGGGTTTCGGCGAACATTTATCGCGGCTATCCGTAGGGGGAACGTCGCCATAATTTTATATGGTTTTATATGTGTATAGAGTTGTTATTGGTGTGTATGCCGATGTTTTATTAATTGTATTTAGTCATTTATGTTCGTGTCTTTCCCGCTAACCGGAAGTGCGCCGTCTGTGTAATGACTGCGGAGGTGCTGGAACGGAAGCCCGTGGCATATAGGCTATTACAGCTTGTTATGCTCCTTTCAGCTTTTTCTGCAAATTTGAGATTTTTCTGCTAATTCCACATGTTTTAGCTCATTTCAGCTCTTTCCATGTCCTTCTGCTAGTTTAAGCATATTTCTGACCTTTCAGCTACTGCTCAACAATTTTTGGCTAATTTCAGTTTGTGTAAGTTTCTAACATCGTGATGCATGCTCAATAATCAATGGTAAATGTAAATGGTAAATAGAGCTTACTTATATAGCGCTTTCCAGCCCCCTATGAGGGGCCCCAAAGCGCTTCACTGTACCAGCCATCCACCCATTCATACACACATTCATACACCGTTGGTGGTAGTCTGCCATGCAAGGCGCTGCCAGTCCTACCGGGAGCAACTCAGGGTTAAGTGTCTTGCCCAGGGACACAACGAGGTATGCCGTGACCGGGGATTGACGTGGGACCTTCCGGTCCTGAGCCGGCTGCCCTGCCTCTACACCTAACTCAGCAAATATGTGTTCATTCTCCTTTATTCTGCTCATTTAGCTTCTTCCATTTCAGCTACATTTCAGCAAGTTCTTCAGCAATAAGCATTCATACTGATGTTTTGCAGGGAATGCAATTTCTTTAGTTGCGTTTGTATTTGGCACCACATTCTCTAACCAGGTCCATGTCCCGGTGTGGTTCTGAACACTATGGATAATTTAATGTGCTGTAGCTCTGTTCCTGGTTGACAGATGCATCTCATTTATCAGCTGCCAGCTTTCTAATGTGCTCTTTTTCTCCTCTAAACAAGAGAAGGTGTCAGGCAAAAGGTGGTCCTTCTGTCCAACTCGCCTGCCACTAAGTGTTTGAACGGGCCGCTAAGTGGACACACCGTTTGCACATTTTTCTTCACAGGGGAAGGTCGAAGCAGTAATTGTAGAGGGTGCATTAGCATAAAGGGCGGCCCCAGCTGTCTGCTGTGATTCAGTTCAGCGCGCCATGTTCTGGAAGCCAAGTGGAGAGGCCTTACTTTGGCCAGTTTTCAGTTAACTCGTTACCAACAAAGACAATAAAGCAAGAGAACCACACAGAGATCATAAACCATTCAAGTATTAACAGTTTTGTTGGAGGCTTTTATTATTGTTAGCTTTAAAACGTCACTTTTTAAAGCTGAGACACTACGTGCATTTTGAACTGATATCCAGAAGGACACTGTGATAAAAGACAAAAAGGCAGCATGACAATGTCTCGAGAGTATTGTGATTAAACTTAGACAGTTTTTAAAAAAATCCTTCCGCCAATATTGTGTGCTCTAAAATCTCAACAGAATGTATTTAATATTATGTTTAGCATTTGTAGTTTCCATTACTTAAAACAAAATGATAAATTGAACAATTTTGAGTAAAGACTGTCCAGGGCAGTCTTCAACCTCCCTATGAAGGTCATTGCATGTAGTAAATTAATAATCATCTCTATGTGTTAGCTACCGTTTCAGTGTCAAACTTTAGATTTTTTTCACAGTTTTTTTCCTTTTGACTAGTGAACATTTGCATCATGAGGGTTATGTTTGAAAAATCTAATTTATGGACTTTCTTGTTGCTAAAAGTAGGCTACTTGACCATGAAAAACTGCACGATACCGGCAAACTATTCATCCATCCATTATCTTTTTTTTCTTCCCTTTTAGATGACCTCCCTTCTCACCTTACAGCCATCCTCTTCACACCATTATGAATTTTCTTTTTTCTTTTTTTTAGGATAGAAAGAAAGGAAAGACAGAAAGTAAAACTACAAAACACAACAATTATCCGCAAAAAGAGTACAAGGCAAACACACCGACCGCCGTCTGCAATCCTACAAAGTACATGACAGAACACAGCAACAAAACACATATGCACAAAAGACACATAACATTCATGACTTGGCAGTAGATTTCTATAAATATATATACCTATACCTACAAATTAGGGGTTGAACGAGTACATAATTTTAAAACTCAACATTAACATAATAATACTTGAGTAGTGCTCGAGTAGTTGATGATGTCATAAGATCTCAAGATGCAAAAAACAATTTACTAATTAAAACTGCAAAAAATATATATACATTATTATTTACAAAAAAAGACCAACAAAACATTGGGAAAATATGTTATGCTCCTACCATTTATCTTACAGCAAATAAGTCACAGGAAACCCAAAACTGAAAGTTCTGCACCATAACTCATGTTCCCTGAAGGAAGCGAACGAGGTGCAACATACTTGCTATGGGAATTGCGCCCCCGCGTGATTACCTGAAGGAATACATTCACACCTTTTATGGCAGAGGGTGTCACCCCGCGTCAGAGGTACCGCCCTTTAGGTACTTAAGCGACTGACACCCTTCCATCTTTCTCAAAAATTGCACTTCACTGAGCTTTCAGCATTGAAAAGGGCCAGCTATGTTGCACCTCAATCCCTTCCTTCAGGGAACATGAGTTATGGTGCATAACTTTCAGTTCCCTTTCAGTGTGGTCTCTCGGTGCAACATACTTGCTATGGGAACGTAATTCATTCACGCCCTTGAAATGCTCAGCAAAATGCATGTGAGAACCTCCGTCCTAAGAGACGGGCATCTCCTAGCTGCTTACTACAAGGGATGCAGAGAGCAGATGCCAAGAGGAAAAAAGCCAAATGTGAGAGACATCCACATGATGTCTCACATGGCCATGTATATATATATATATATAAGAGAGAGATAAGATAAGAGATGAGATTCATTTATTAACATTGCA
>JBBPBX010002583.1:41432-59186 GCA_038048925.1 Garcialebias charrua
ACTACTACTTTTACTACCACATCTACTTGGCAGCTTTTCACTATCGCGTGGCTTCATGGTACAGATCCCCCACGATAAAGTCAAAGTCAACTTTATTGTCAAAACTGCAATATGTACAGGACATACACAGGATTGAAATTGCATTTCTCTCAGTCCCTCGGTGCAACAGTAACCATTTAAACACTAAAACACTAAAAACATTTAATAACATAAGCATAAAATGAAATAATATAAGTGTAATACTGTCCTGAGTTTTTGCATAGTAGTATAAAAGTATAAAAAGTATATCTATAAAAATAAAATGAAGGTTCTGATATTGACATTTGTAATAAAGTGACAAAGCAGCATATGAAGTTTATGTACACAGTATATGTATGAGGTAGTTGATATTGGTATAGAGGTAAAGTGGCATATGCAATAAGGCTAATAAAAAGAATAAATTTATCAGCAGTAGTGTAGATATAAAAAGTAGTGTAAATGTAAATGTAAACAGTAGTAATAAATGTAAACAGTAAATGTAAATGTAAACAGTAGTATGACTATAGACAGTAATGTAATACAAACATTAGTGCACATATGAGAAGTAGTGCAAATTGAATGAGCACATGACCATGTGTTAAGTGAATAACCCGTTTTGATGACACAGAGTCCAGTGTTAAAATCTTTGTGTTGTGTGGTAATGTGTGAAAGTTTTTTTGTGTTAAGGCAGTACCTACAAGTGGGAGGGAGGGCAGAGCAGGGGACATGAAACAAGGGACTACTGTATTTTAAGTTATAAATCTTTGATAATGTTGGTTGATATTGATTTTACAACATCATTGTGACTTATTTTTCAATAGACTGCAAAACCAAAGTTTTTATAGACCGAAATGGAAGCTGGCATGATGTGCCATGGTCCCAATTGTAAGTTAGTTTGGTGCCATTTTCAGTTTAGTCCGCCCTCCAGGGGTTAAAGCTGCAGTATGTAGCTTTTTTTATGAACATATTTCTTCACTCTGTCCCTACCTCCTGACAGACTGATGTTAGCCAGGTAATCTCTGAAAAAAAAATTAAAAAAATATTGTCCCCTTGCTTCTCCAGGTGGTAAATAAGCATTTCTAAAAAGAAAAGGTGACCCGCCATTTTCCAGCCAATAAAAACAGAGTTTGTAACCAGCCAATAAAAACAGAGCTTGAATTTGAATCAGCCAATAAAAACAGAGCTTGAATTTGAAATTCAACAGACCACAAGGGGGCAGAGCCACATATGGCTCTGAGGGGGAGGGATCAGAATGCTTTGCCTGTTGAAAATATTTCTAACTGCTGCAGTTCTACAGAAACTGCATACTGAACCTTTAAAGACAGTAATGGCTCTGCAGATGGTTTGCTGCCAATTCACAGTAAAACGTTTATTTCTGCATAGAAGCCAGAACTGCAGGACAAACAGGAGACAAATGATGTGTTTTGGTTTATTGTCTTTTGCAGGAGAGCAAATAAACGGTGACGAATCAGTATTTGGAGGAAATAAGAATTGTTACATAAACATCATATACAAAATGAACGTGACTCAAATGTCTACAGTATTTCCATGTTAGAATACATTAAAAGTATTTTTATGGTATTTTCCCTCCAAACTTGTCAGTTGCATTCTCACAGCAGTAACTGCAGGCTCTGATAGACCATCTGAGGAGAAGCTGTTTAGGATTTGGTGTCTCTAACGTATTCCTATTTCATCACATCTTTTAAGCTTTTTCCTTGTCACTGTTTGCATGTAGATAAAGATAGTGACTCTTGCAGTATCTTCTCTTGTTTTCAGCCGGGGGTTCGGCTTATGATTGCATTTTAGCGGTAAAACATGACTAGAATTCAGACTTTTTTTCTTTTTTAAGAAGAGATCTTGGGCTTCAATGCTTTTAATTTGTGAGGGAAAAGTCCTTTAGTTGCAGCATTTTGTGAAATTGCTTTTGTGTTTCCATCATTCAGTTGAAGTCCAAATTCTTCTTGAGATTTGGTTCCCTTTTGAAATGGCATCTGCAATTTTTAAATTGTGTAAGAACAAAAGCCTTGATCTTAACAAAGATACACAAGACCTTCATTGTAAAATGTATCATTACTTTAGGTTTTGAGCCAGAAGTAACAAATGGCTTTACTCTGTTGGAGTAGCTGGACCGTGCTAAATTGTTATTTCTTTGATTGATTTCCTTCGTGTGAAATATTTATTTTCCAGTAAATGAATTCCTTAATTCACAAAAGGTTTGCTCCAGGGAGGGGAGACCAATATGTGTTTTAAATTCACCATGAACACAAACATGTGTTTTAATTTTACCATAAACACAAACATTTCCTAAACCCATTTATTGATTTTTTTCTTCATATTACAAAGTAAGAATGTATTCCGTCTTTAAACAAGCTTGGTGCGTTTATTTCCATTCAAATTCAAAATTCCAGGAAATGGTCTGACACAGACCGGAATGTATTAAATTCCCTCATGCATTAATCTTGACAATAAACCAGTGATGATTTTATCCTCTTTAATTTTAACTCGGCACACCTGAGGGGAAAAAAAAAACATAATTACAATTTTGTAAGGGAGCTTAGTTCTCAACACTTAGATTCACCAAAATATTGAATAAGTTTGAAATAAATGACACAAATGGGTCAGTGAAATCTATGCTTTTATTTTCTATTTTTTTGCACAATCCTCGATGCCATCAAATCAATCCAGTAGGCTCATTAGCAACTGATCAATCAGATATCTCAATAATTTGTCCTGAAGTGAAACGCCCCTTACCTGCAGGAGCTGAGGGGTGGTGTGGCATGTTAGGATGTGTGAGAGAAGTGGAGCGTGCTCTATTCACACAGGGAGAACTGTTGGTCAGGCTACTTCTTCTTTACCTGTCAAATGTTCAGGATGAGAAGAACTGATTGGACTCACAACCCCCCTCCCCCCAAAAATAAATAAATAAATACATAAATACTAAAGCATGTAATGAAGTACAAAATGAAAAATGAAAACTAAATATAATATTTACAAGGTCCAAAGGAAATACAGTAAACAACATGATAGAATACAACGGTGCAAGAAAGATGAATGTGATGATGATGATGACCATCAGGGAGTGGTGGCGCAGAGGTTAGAGAAGGTGGGCCTGTGATCAGAACATTGTTCGTTCAACTTACTGTATCAACAACATCAAAATGTGGGTGGGATAGGTGAAGCACCCACACTTGCTTCCATCCTCATTTGCCCCACTCTGGGCCCTTGAGCAAGGCTCAACCCACACCATCTGCTCCCCCGAGTGACCTAGATGGCAGCTCTCTGCTCCACATAGAGGCTGTGGTAACTCGATGGTCTGTGGTTGTGTCAGGAAGGACATCCGGAATAAACATAATTGCCACGTCTTTGTGCAACTTAGTTCACTGTGGTGACCCCTGATGAAGGGATCAGCTGAAAGAAGGAGAAGAAAAAAAAGATGATGATGTCGTCCACATCGTGTCAGACGATGGCGACCCTGGCTAGCTTCTGGCATGTGCTTGCATGTGGCTGGCAAATCCAAACTTTGTCTTAAACAGTCGGCCGCAGGTCATGCAGTATACCAGCTGGCCCGCACTGTTGTAGGTGTACCGGTAGTTGTAGGAGGGTTTACGTCGGTTCTTGTGAGCTTTTTGTTTGAGGTCTAACTCAAAGGCGAGGATTTTCAAAGTTTGAGACGCCTTTCTTGACCTTTGAACGCCAAATCCTTCTTCTTTGAGCAGCCTCTTCCCACTCTTCAGTGGCCAAACTACACGCAGTCAGATAACGTTTGAAGACGCCCTCATCGCCGGAGTTGAGCTTCCCACTCGAAAGCTCTGAGTAGAATACACTCTTTGGTAGATGAAGAAGTATACAGTAAATAAGTATTTCAAAGGTAGTAATTATTATTATTTTAATGTTACTCGTTGTGCCATGATTTCTAAAATAGTTATTGAATCAAGTGTTTACTTATGTAAGTAAACATAGATGCGTAAAAACCAATGCAGGAAATGCTACTTGATTTGATTTATTTATTCATTCATTTTATAATGACTGTATAAATAAAGGTTGAATGAAAATGAATGAATGAATAATAATAAAATGCACAACAATAAACACATAAAAAGAAGAAAAAAAACACATGTATAAAATGAAAGGCAGCAGATGAAGAAAAATTCTTATTTTATCTGCCCCTTATCTTTCTAACAAACAATTCATACAACCTATTTCTTTAATTTCCAAAAGAAATTAACAAAGCTTTTAACCACCAATACAACATATATTTTCTTACTTAAACTCATCTAGATATAGGATTTTAACAATTTAAACTGAATCATTCTTTTAAATATTGCCATTGATTTAGGCTCTTTAACATCATTCTCCAATTCGTTCCACAACCCAACTCCCTGAACCATGGCCGATCTTCCCCTCAAACTACGGTAGTTTTTCTAAATAACCCACCAGGACACCCCCCCACACACACACACACATACACACACACATTACAAATGCTTCTGACACCAAGGATCACGGTGTTGTTCAAGCCAAAAGCCATTTTTAGCGCTGGGGGCCGGGCCCCCCTAAAGGTCAGGTTTTAGAACTGCCCCTGCAGTAAACTAACCTGAAGTTATACAATTACACTTTAAAGACCAACATTTTTAAATTGGACTCGTGTAAATTGTTTCATTCACTGAATATGTTGGTATAAAGACCACAACATAACACCTAATCCACAGAAGCATCCTGCACTTGTGTTCATAACAGGGAGAGATGAAAAAAAAAAATCACCTCATCTTTCTGCTGTTTCCACCACCCAGCCCACTGTAATGTGGAGTAGTAAAGGGCTGTGTGTGTGTGTGTGTGGGGGGGGGGCTCACAATTAGTCGTCGATCTGTGATGAATGGTGCTGTTTGTGGAAACGCTCTCAGTGCTGCGCCCTGATGTGGACAGAATGAGAGAGGAGCCCACGTTCAGTCGTTAAGGGAGCAAAGGAAATGGGACGGAAAGTTGCCAAGTGGCTGCCAGGTGCTCTCACACGCTCCTTCACGTGCGCTGTCAACCAGAGATCTACACACATGCTGTTCAAGGCTGCCAGGAATACATTTCATTTATTCACGTTCCTGCAATTTACTCCCCCTAAGTTTTTATTACAGTGTGTTTTATCTGATATAAAACACCTTTTACAACCTTAAAGCCATTTGCATTCATAACAACAAAGCTACGTTTAATGACCATTATCTGTTCTCTGGTCTTTTTCAACATACAGTATTTATTCTAATAGATACTCGAATAAGCTGCCTGATTAATTAGCTGTGATTCAAATACGTAAATCAAAATTGTATAAAAAATCTGTAGCAGACAGATGTTTTATTAAACAAAGCAGACAGATGTCATGTGGCTATAAATCATTCTAAACAGCTGACAACGATATTCCATGTGTTGTTTGTTAACAAACTCTGTATTTAGGGAGCACAGTGGTGCAGCTGGTAGAGTTGTTGCTTCTCAGCGAGATGGTCACCAGTTCAAATCCCAGCTGGGTACCTTTCTGGGTGGAGTTTGCATGATCTCTCCGTGCTGAGTGGGTTTTCTCTGGGTACTCCGGTTTCTTTCCACAGACCAAAAACATGCATGTAAGGGCCAGTTTACACGGCGCGTATTTTGAGTGTAACCGCTACTTTCTCTTTGCGACTTTGCTTATCGCCTACACGACGCTGCTGGCCCCCCTCTTTGACTCCGATACTTTTCTGACCCTGCTCTCAAGGTGGAAGTTTTTCGCTGACCCCCCGCTGATAATGTAAACATCTCCCGTGGAGCTTTTGTGTCAACCACATGCGCGCAGCCCGCATGCGCGGACAGTCTGACATTTCACGTGTCACGCTGCAAAATATAACAGTTTAACAATAATAAACAGTATTTATGTTGGCGTGGGAGATGTTTAAATTTATCTGAACTACAGTATCTATCTGGACTCGTTACATTTTTTAAACAGTGCGTAACGTGCTGTGAAAATGAAGACACCAGGTTTATTTTTTATTTATTTATTTATTCAGCACCACAAACTTTACGTAACACAAACACTGAGAATTAAACTGAACACACTATTAAAACACGTGAACCGAACTGTAACTACGTTAATGAACTGGACTCTTGCTGTGTGTTCATCTGGACCCATCAGAACCGCCGAACCGTCTGCCTGTTTGTTGGAACGACAGCTTCTCCACCTGGCAGAAATAAATAAATAAATAAATAAAAACTCAGTTGTTGTGTGATCAAAGTAAACACAAGCAAACATTATATTAAGAACGTTGATTTACCTGCTGTAAGTCAGCTGTTTATCACGGAGTAAAGTCCGGTTCTGGTCCACAGTCCACTCAGCGTCTGGTGTGCAGCTTGTTAGATGAAGCGGTCCCGCTTGGTGTCAAATCTGTTGACTCTTATCCAAATTCCAGCTTTAACTTGTTGTTAACTTGTTGACAACAACTTGTAGTTAGCTGATTTTAGCCAGAGAGGAAAACAGACGAGCTGTTTACCTCAGGCAGCACGCATGCGCAGTAGTGAAGGTTCCACAAATCACAGCACAATCTAATGGCCCAGCATGGTAACTACAGTGAAATCACGAGGACGGGGGGTGGAGGGGAAGAGAGTCGTATCCACAGAATTCGACCGTGTCAACGCAAAACTTTTCACCTAATTAAGGGCCTGTTTACACGGCGCGTATTTTGAGTGTAACCGCTACTTTCTCTTTGCGACTTTGCTTATCGCCTACACGACACCGCTGGCCCCCCTCGATGACACCGATACTTTTCTGACCCTGCTCTCAAGGTGGAAGTTTTTCGCTGACCCCCCGTTGATAATGTAAACATCTCCCGTGGAGCTTTTGTTTGAACACATGCACGCAGCACGCACGCGCAGACAGCCGGCATTTTAACAATGGCGGTGGACTGGACAGTGGACACACGCACCACTTTCTGAACTATAGCTGATGGAATATATTTTGATTCTCATATTTAATTATTCTACACCTTACCTGCATCTGTGTTGGAAGAGAGCCAGCTGCCTGGATCCAGTTGTCTGTTAACGAGGCAGTCGGACATTTCACGTGTCACGCTGCACTATAACATACTAAATGTGCTATATATTAACAGTTTAACAATAATAAACAGTATTTATGTTAGCGTGGGAGATATTTACATTTATCTGAGCTAAATGAAGCTATCTGGACTCGTTACGTCATGCCTAACATGCTGCATGTTGAAAATGAAGACACCAGGTTGATTTTTAATTTATTTATTTATTCAACACCACAAACTCATGTCACAAACACTGAGAATTAAATTGAACACTTTTAAAAACACGTTAACCGAACTTTAATGAACTGGACTCTGTTGTTCATCCTGGTGGACACTGGACCCACATCCGAACCGCCGGTCCGCTTCGTGGAACAGCTTCGACCTCGCAGGAAAAAAATAAAAATAAAACCTCAGTTGGTTGTTCTGTGATCGAACTAAACACAAGGAAACATTATTAAGAACATGGTTTACCTTGTAGCCCTGCTGTAAATCAGCTGATTCTCACGGACTAAAGTCAGACATGTTGACTCGGTTCCGGACGGTCCAGTCAGTCAGCAACTGGTGCGCAGATGAAGCAGGTCCCACACTTGGTGTCGCGCGATATACGGAGCGGTTGCTACAGCTCGGCTTTCGTTCTCGCATAGTTTCTCGTGTTTTCGCACCAAATTCTAACGTCATTTCCTCCGTATCGTCACTTCCGATTGTCACTTCCGCTAGTTTTTCGCTCCAAATTCTAACGTCATTTCCTCCGTATCGTCACTTCCGCTAGTTTTTCTGCGCGAAAAAAAAAAAGGCGTCAATCAGAAGAAGAGAGGAAGAGATTGTTTGCCTGTTATTGTTATTAAAAAAACGTAAAAGAAGAAGAAGGTGGTACGTGAGGCCATTAAACGAGACCAGGGATGAAGAAGGAGAATTTAATACTTTGGTTATGGACATGCAAAGGATGGACAGTGAGAAGCATTTCCAGTATTTTAGAATGAATTACAGCAAGTTCGATGAGCTAGTTGGGCGGTTAGCACCGTTTCTCCTCCATCAGGGCAGCCACCGCTCTCCTGTCCTCGTTGCACAAAGAGTGGCAGTCACGTTGCGCATCTTGGCGACTGGTTGCTCTGAACAGAGTGTCGCTGCCAGCTACCGCCTGGGCACATCAACTGTGTCAAGAATAATGTCCGAGGTGAGTCGTGGAGTAAACAAAATGATGCTGTGATCTGTATACAGTAGATGTGTATTGTTGAAGTCAGCTGCGGATGAACTACAGTAGTTGTTTATGTAGATATAAATGTATATAAATATTCATTATATACAGTATATACATATATATATATATGTATGTAATACATTAAAAAATATATATATGTAAATGTGTGTATTAATACATATATACTGAATATGTGTGTTTATCTAAGAATATATATATATATGTTTATGAAAAAAATATGTAGAATATATATTTATACTATACTTAATAATACTTCATAATATACTTATATTTGTACTTCAGGTATGTAAAGCCATTTGGACAGCTCTTCAGCCGGACTTCGTAGCCTTCCCCTCTGGCCATGAGTGGACAGCGATTGCACGTGATTTCTGGCGAATCTGGGATTTTCCTAATCTTTTAGGTTGGTTCGTTTGTCTTTATGTTAGCAGTTTGTGTACTTTTGTTGATTAATGTCCATATTAGAACTATAAATACCTCAAAACAATGAAATTATTGTTTGTTATCAGGAGCTGTGGATGGTAAACATGTCAGGATTCGTTGCCCTCCATCATCTGGGAGTGACTACTTTAATTACAAAGGGACCCACTCTCTCGTCCTCCTGGCTGCGTGTGATGCACATTACCGCTTCACGATGGTGGATGTGGGAGCATATGGACGTCAGAGTGATGGCGGCGTCTTCCAGGAGAGTGTGTTTGGGCAACAGCTGATGAACAGTACCCTGGCTCTTCCACCACCTGCTGTACTACCTGGGACCACTGTGGAGAGTCCGCATGTGTTTGTGGGGGATGCAGCGTTTCCACTCCATCAAAATCTTATGCGTCCATATCCTGGTAAGCTTATTAATCAATGATGCAGTTGTTTTGGTGGGATACAGCTGTATTCACCTTTTGGGAACGAGTAATATTACTACTTCTATTATAATTGCTGTTATGACTAGAAATCTATTGTGAAACGTGCTCTGCGACAACTTCCTTTTGAACAGGTGAAAAATAAATAAACCAAATTGCATTTATTAATAATTTTGATATTCTTTCATGCACAGGCTCAAATCTGGAGGAAGCGCAGCAGGTGTACAACTACCGCCACTGCAGGGCTCGGAGAACAATCGAGAACGCTTTTGGCATCTTGTCATCCAGATGGAGGGTGTTCGGCCGCGCCATGGAATATAACCCAGCCAAAACTGTCCATGTGGTAAAAGCATGTGTTGCTTTACACAACTGGCTGGCCTACAATGACGATTCCAGGCAGTACATACCCACAAACTACGTGGACACTGACACATCAACAGGAGACATCGTACCAGGTAATCATGCACAAAGTCACACACCGGAACATTTATTTTCTTCCGTAGCTCATCTAAAGAGTAGAATACAACCCACCCACTCTAATGATTTCTTTACTTGTTTATCATCCGTATAGGAGAATGGAGGCAGGTTGCAGGAAACGATCTGGAGACTCCATTAAGAAGAACTGCCGCCACAAGGAGTGCTGGAAGAACTGCCTATGCAGTGAGGAACAACCTGCGTGACTTCTTCTCATCACCAGATGGTTCAGTGCCCTGGCAACAGGCCACAATAACAAGAGGAAGGTTGAATGTGTGATTGCCTATCAATAAATTGATAACAACACTCATCTGTTCGTCATTTTCTTTGAAGAACAATGAGCTTTTGTATCAAAGTAAATAACTTTTAGATGTAAAAAAAAAGATACATATGGGGAAGTTTTTTTTATCTACAGCTTAATTGCAGTAATACAGTCCTGAGTTTTTTGCATAGTGGTATAACAGTGAAACTAGTATATCTATGAAAATAAGGTGAAAGCACTGGCATTGACATTTTAACAGTCTTTAATAACACTTTAAACAAAACTTCTAAAAAACAACAGTTCTATAAAATCAACATCTTTGAAATACAACTCCTGTAAATTGAACACTTGTAAAAAAACTACACTCCTACAAAATGAACATTTAAAAAAAAAAACAATTCTATAAAATGAACATTTACTACTGTAAAATGAACACTTGTAAACAAACTACACTAATACAAAATGCACACTTCTACAAAAAGGACCACGTCTAAAAAACAAATCTACAAAATGAACACTTCTAAAAAACAACAACTTCTAAATAATAACTTCTAATAAAACATTACAGTGGCTGCAGATGCAGGGTGTACGTCGGCTCTAATAAAGAATTACAGTGGCTGCAGATGCAGGGTGTACGTCGGCTCATTTGTTAATTGTTGCTCGTTTGTCAATGGTTGCTGATTTACATATCGTTGCTTAAAGTTAAAAATCAATTGGTGAATGTTTAATCGAAGTTCGTCTCTGTCTGCTTCTGGAATGGTTCTCATCATGTCAGCAATACCACGCCGAAATGTGTCTCTGCGTCTTCGACTTGCTTTTCCCGATCGATTGCTTGGAGGCGGTTCGCCAATGCAGCGGTCTCTGTGTCCGCTGTAGCAGCCCATCCCCTCTTCCTTCCCTGCTTCGCTGGTGGTGTGCTGGTGTGAGGTGCAACGGACCGTGTTGGGGCAGGTGAATGTCTGGGGGCAGGTGACTGTCTGGGGGCAGGTGACTGTCTGGGGGCAGGTGACTGTCTGGGGGCAGGTGACTGTCTTGGGGCAGCTGACTGTCTTGGGGCAGGTGGTTCATCAGGAAAGTCAGGGGCAGGTGGGGCAGTAAACTCACTGGAGCATGCAGGTTCTGTTGGAGCCAGTGTGTTATTGCTGGAGGAACTTGAAGTGGAGGGGAGTTCAGATGAAAAATGTGATGAGCTGTTTTGGTTGGAGCTGTTGTTCATGGTGCTGACAGGAGAAGGAACGTCACAGGCTGGAGAAGGAACACCACTGGAGCCATAGCTGATTTCCTATCAAGTACACAATGCAGAGCGATTGAATGTTGATGAAAAAAATCTTTAATACAAATTATTTAAGAAGTGTATGATTAATAATTCAATTTTATTTTTTTTAATGAAGTGTGACGATTTTTGGATAATTAATTACATTATTAATTAGCTTATAAATAGAAAATACTTACTGCAGGCACATTGGTCTCTGTGTCTTTGGTTTTGATGAAACTGTTCAGCCAGGACAGTATCTTTAAGATCGGTGGGACACCTGGACCGGCCCCATCGCCACTTCTGCCCTTCTGGTTTTTCTTTGCCCGCACGAATCTGTCCCTCATGTATTTCCACCTGGTTTTGCAAAAGTCGACGTCCCTTCCCACGGTCGCAGCCACTTCGTTCCATGCATTCCGGGTCATTTGTAGATCTTTGTACTCTCGTAAGGAGGTATCATACAAATTCCTGTGTCTCCTCACCTCTTCACAGATCATCTCATCCATTTTACTTCATGCGGGAACTGGAGTGTGTCTCACCAACAACAGTCCGATGTGAACACATTTCCGGCCACAACGTTCTGTACCGTTTATTGGAGACACCGTGCATCGCGTATGCGCGCATCGCGCATCGCGTATGCGTAGTAAAAAAATAGTTTTGCGCGTACTTGCCCTGAGGGGCTACGCGGGGCTACGCTGCGTACGGGGCGTACGTACGCTGCGTATTGGCGTATTGTGAGGACGCTCGAGTGTATCTCGCCCTTAAGGGAGAGTCCAGCCACCCTGCGGAGAAAACTCATTTCAGCCGCTTGTATCCGAGATCTTGTTCTTTCGGTCATAACCCAAAGCTAATGACCATGAGACCATATTAACACCCAGGTACATAAAATTCCCATACACCGCCCAGTGGCGGATCTACCATTCAGGCAAATGAGGCCGTAGCCTAGGGCCGCCAATCAGCAGGGGCCTCCATTCAGCAGGGGCCCCAGCCGTCACCTACATCCTTAACATTGCTCCTGCTTGTTAATGTACGTTTAACATAAAAATAATTATAGTTACGATGAAAACTATCTTTAAAAACGCAACAGAAAAAACGGTTGAGTTCTGTACCCCCCTACTAAAATGGACTATTCCGTCATGCGTCATGACGTCACCCACTAATCCAGGAAGTGCTGTATGCTCGCTGCTGTTTGAGTGAGAAGGAAGCGGGAGACAGGAGACAGAAAAGCGGAGCTGAAAAACGTAAAAAGCGTCAAAAAACAATAACGTATGTTTCTTCACTACCGAAAGTGACAACCTTTTTTAATGGGTCGAATTCTAAAACTTCATCAACTGCTAATGACGGTCACGAGCGGCAGCGGCCCATTTAAAAGTGTGGCGGAACCGCCGCCGGACATCAGGATCCAGGAGGAAGTTAATGGCGCCGAGGCAGTGACTCAAGATGAAGATAAAGACGAGGATTCAGCAAGATGAGGTACGAGTTTTAGAAATTATTTTGTAGGTTGGGTAAAAGAAATCCTAACAGTAATCAGCTGAGACAACCACTATTTTCACGTTTTCTTTCTGTATCAAAATATTAAAAGATATTCGACCTAAATCTTCTGACTTAAATAGGAGAGAGGGGATTATATATTTTACCTACTTTAGCTCTCTGCCCTGCTTGCTTAGTATACAGTATTATTAAATTATTCGGACTTTACATTGAATAGAATAGATCTAAAATATTCCACAGTTATCTATAAAAAAAAATTCTCAACCATTTTACAAAATATTTGACTGTTAAAACTTCATCAGACTATCATTGTTTTGTTATTTGGTCCATAGTCCCTCCATTAAATACATTATAAAGCACAACTTATAGCTTTCAGAGTAATGCAAAAATGTGTTTTTTAATAATGACTGGTTTGCTTTGGACAGAAATGCCACTGTTAGTTTAAAACAACAGAATCAAAAGGCTAGGATTGCTAAATTAAAATGTAAAAATTGATATAAATGAAAAGTGACATTCCCTGATGCATGCTCAATAATCCAGGTGGGAAAATCTGTGACATTATTTGAGTCATTTAGTTTACAGTACGTCTTACAGTCTGTGTAAGTTTTAAGGTTTAAAAAGAAGTCAAAACTTTCAGTCTTAATTATGGAAACTTGGATAAATGAGAGCCTTCACATGTGTTAAATGTAATAATGTCTTATTTTTTCTTTTATTTCCTCCAACACTAACATTTTTTGTTTTTTTTCAGATGCAGTCTTTAAACATGCATCATTAAAGACCAGAAACAAGACAGAAGACAACTTTCATAGAAGTCCAGCTGAATAATCAAGGTAATTCATGATCACTTAATGCTGTAAAAAGTGTCTCATGCCTGGACATCTTGCTGTTCATATCGAGCCAGTGTGTGAATTCATCTCAAAGTACCACATCTCAACTACACACACTCACTTTTTCACATTGATCTAACAACTGTTCCCTGTTACAGAATATGTAATATAACGTTAAAAGAATTAAAGTTGTGAAAATCTTATAATTTAGGAAAATATATTTCTACTGTATTGCTCACATCTACCCTCTCTATTTGTTTGTGTTTATTTAGTGTTGTTGAATTTTGGTGTAAGACTTGATTTAGAGCCTTTTATTGCAATAATAAAACATCCATCCATCCATTTTCTTCCTCTTATCCGGGGTCGGGTCGCGGGGGTAGCAGCCTAAGTAGGGAGGCCCAGACTTCCCTCTCCCCAGCCACTTGGAGCAGCTCCTCTGGGGGAATCCCAAGGCGTTCCCAGGCCAGCCGAGAAACATAGTCCCTCCAGCGTGTCCTGGGTCTTCCTCTGGGTCTCCTCCCGGTGGGACATGCCCGGAACACCTCACCAGGGAGGCGTCCAGGAGGCATCCTAACCAGATGCCCGAGCCACCTCAACTGGCTCCTCTCGATGTGGAGAAGCAGCGGCTCTACTCCGAGTCCCTCCCGGATGACTGAGCTTCTCACCCTATCTCTAAGGGAGAGTCCAGACACCCTGCGGAGAAAACTCATTTCAGCCGCTTGTATCCGAGATCTCGTTCTTTCGGTCACAACCCAAAGCTCATGACCATAGATGAGGGTGGGAACGTAGATCGATCGGTAAATTGAGAGCTTTGCCTTTTGACTCAGCTCTCTCTTCACCACGACAGACCGGTACAGCACCCGCTTCACTGCGGATGCTGCACCTATCCGCCTATCGATCTCACGCTCCAGTTTTCCCTCATTCGTGAACAAGACCCCGAGATAATAATAAAACATGTTTTGCAAAAAGACTTTAAAGGATAGTTGTACCTTATTAAAGTAGAGAAAAAAAACCAGTTGTTTTTATTGTCTAGTTCCCAGTATTAGACTATGAACATGAAAATCTTTGACCTTCAGGGCAGGGCCTAATGGTACATTTAGGCTGACTTGGGGGAGGGCCCCTTTACAAAGGTTTGCCTGGGGCCCCAAAATGTCTAAGTCTGCCACTGACACCGCCGCAGAACAAGTACGAATTAAGACTGATTTTCATGCTATTGCTGGACTGCTGTGCCAAACACCATCGGAACAATAGATTATTATATCTGATTCGAAATATAACCTGCAGAATGTGGTTGCGCGATGAGGAGCGCGCATGACTCATTTGTGCTGCAAAACATGTTGGCACGCGTTTTGCGCAGCGTGGCATTTATTGTCCATCCATCTCGCAGACTATTCCTTGACCACCTCCTGTCCGTGCTGCGGCGAGACGTTTGTTTGAAGCCATTTTCAGATCAAACCATTTATTCTTGATTTCTGATACTGTACGACCCACGGGAGACAAAACATATGCACTACAATATTAATATGAAGTTAACTGTAGTTTCGAGACATTTTAAAATGCTTCTGTTCAAAAACACATCCGACACTTGCGGGGGGTGGGGGGGTAGCGGTGCGCCACAGCTCTTCTGAATAAGTGAAACTATAACAGTTGTTTACACTAAAATTAAAAATATTTGACCATCCGACACTTGCGGGGGGGGGGGGTAGCGGTGCGCCACAGCGCGACAGAGAGCAGAACTTCAATCTCCGAACGCGTGAAGTTCTTTTTACTTCTTGATTTTGAATGAATGGACACTTCCTGCTGTCAAAAAGCAGGAAACGTAGCCTTATATGGTGTTTTGAGGGGTGGGGATTATGTAAATAACCTCTCCGCGTGCACGCGCAGGTTGATAGAACAGGTGGGATTCATCATATTTGCGCAACCATTTACACACTTTTAAGGATAGAAGTGTTTGTTGAATCTGACGTGGCATGTTCGTACGAACGCTTCGTACGAACAAAAGTAGGAGAAATTTAGGATAAAAATACGAACATGTTCGTGCATGAGGGCCATTGATATTGTTGTTTAACTTGTGACTCTAGTGCACCCCTTGGATTATTCAAACTGTTATATCTCAGTGATACATCATCCGATCTGTACCAAATTCGTTGTGCGTCATCAGTGAGCACTTTTACACACAATTCATTTCATTCATTCATTCAACCTTTATTTAGTCAGGTAAATCTTTTGAACCTCATGGGCTCAGAGATGGTATTATTGGTATTGTTCTTTAAAATTTCACTCCGGTGCGCCCCTTAGATCATTCCAACAGTTATAGATCAGTGATATATCATCCAATGTGCACCACATTTATTGTACATGATCAGTGAGCACTTCTACACACATTTCTATTGTTATTTAACTTTTGACTCCCGTGCACCCCCTAAATTATTCCAACAGTTATTTCTCAGTGAAATTTCATCCAATATATACCAGATTTATTGTACTTGATCACTGACTAGTGACTACTGCTAGACACATTTTTATTGCTGTTTAACATTTCACTCCAGGGATATACTGTATATACAGGTAGTTCTCGACTTACGACGGCCTCGAGTTACGACGTTTCACGGTTACGACTCCCCATTAAAGAAAAACAAAATATATATTTTGATTTTTTTATTTTGAAGCCGATTTACGCAGTTTCCGGCAGTTTCCGGTTTAGCTACGGTAGCTATGGGGGCTACAGCTTGCCCTATACTCTAAAAAAAGCTTAGTCTGGTCCTCTGGACATTCAAAAAACAAAACAAAACTTGTTGGAGCAAGTTGGACAGGCCGCAGCTGTGGAAAAGTAGCTGTTTTATGGACGGCAGTTTTACAACGTAAACAAATGGATAATCCGGAGGAGGGAGGAAGAAACAAGGAAATGGCTTCACCAGCATTCCAGAGTAGGAAATTAACTCTTTTTCCCTTCATTATAACTCTGAAATGTATGTGTTTTTTGATAATTATGTAGGGTACTGTGTTAGGATAGGCTAAGTGCTTGGTAAAATACAGTACTGTACGTATAAGGTAGAGTTTGGAAGTATGTTCCAAGTTACGCTGAAATTCACTTTACGACGACGCGCAAGAACGGATCTCCGTCATAAGTTAGAGTCAGAGTACTTTTATTAACATTGCACAAGTTTTCACCAGTACAGGCTGAATATGTATGCACAGTCATCCTGAAGGGGGCGAGTGTGTGAAGCTGCTGCTATCAGACCACATGAGACATCATATCACATTATGTTCTTCAGCGCGGCCTCTCCCATCCGCATTGGGATGAAGGTCAAAGGTGTGAAAACAAGGAAAGAACCATGAGGGTCACAACGTTGGTATTAAAAAAAGATATATCACATTTTGTCTTTCATGACACCATATGAGACATCAGAAAATAACTATACCAGAAACACAGTTAAGACAATCACATGTTGCATTTTGAGACTGAGGCAGTGAGATTTCTGTCCATGAAACATTCCAGATAGCAAACAGTTCTGAGATGTAACCAACCGGCCTCCGATAACGCTCATAGAAAAGTTCTCCTGGGGGGGAGTAGCGGTAGGTGCAGTTGTTTGCCTCAGTAAAACACGTCTCAGGATAAATTTGATATCTAGCCTTTTCCAAGGCTGTTTAGGGTAAGTCAGATAAGGATTACAAATATTTTTCACTTCAGGCAGACAGTATAATTTCTTTCAGCCTTGAGTCCTACTGGGCAACTCTGATATGGTCCAATTCGGGACTTTTTCCACTGATCCAAGCTGTGGCCCTTTGATGTTGACCAGTACAGCGCCCAGAGTCCCAATCCGAGCGGATAATCTGCGATCCTCATAGATTGTGTTCACCTTCCGGATTAGCTCGTAAACAGCTGATTTCCAAGGTCACGGTGCAGATCAGATCGGGTGCTCCAGCATTAGGTCCTGCTGAATCTCTCTCTCATTTGCCGATAGGCCAGTGCTCCACAAAACGCCCAAAAAAGCAAAGCGTTGCCATCGTAACTCCAATTTAATCCAGATACTTCACATTCCCTCAGAGCACAGAGAGCGAGACGCTCACCACTCCATCGGAATCCATGGCGTATCCTCTCGTTTCGTCTGCGGGGATGGGCCGGCTCCCCCGTGCCTTGCCTTTTGTTGAAATCTTTCAGTAGAGTTGATTGCCCATACCACCCAATCCATCTTAATCTTCGTTCGAGGTGCTTCATGAGAAGCTGCAGACAAGACAAGAAGCCGCAGCAGCAGGGGGGGGGAAGGACGGGGGAGGAAAGGACAGAAGCGACTGCCTCCTTCAGCTGCCAGAACAGAA
>JBBPBX010002583.1:62866-89433 GCA_038048925.1 Garcialebias charrua
CCGACTCTCCCTGATTGGTTGACACACCAACCAATCAGGTAGAGTTGAGCGGCGTTTGAAAGTTTGAACCGCGAAATCTTCAGCATGTTGAATGCTCGGTTTGGAGGCGGAAGCCGGTTCACGTGCACGGAAAAACGCTTCTCAGCACGCTCAACACGCACGCGACCTGACGCCAGACGCCAGGAGGTGCCTGGAAGCGCGTCCACCATTGACTTTACATGTAAACTGGACGCTTTGGAGGTCGAAACGCTGCTTGGTGTGACTACACCATAAGATACACAATGCCTCCAGTGAGTCCTGGGTTTTCCCTGGGACTTCCTACCAGTGGGACATGCCTGGAAAACCTCTAAAGGGAGGCGTCCAGGAGGTATTCTAATCAGATGGATGCCTGAACCACCTCAGCTGATGCTTTTCGAGGCAGAGAAGCTGTGGCTCTACTCTGAACTCTTCCCAGATGACGAAGCTCCTCACCCTCTCTCTAAAACTGAGCCCAGTCACCCTTCAAAAACAGCTTATTTCAATCACTTGTATCCAGGATCTCATTATGTTGTCATAATCCAAACCTCTTGACCAGAGTTGAGGGTTGGAACTTAGACCAGTAAACTGATAATTTTACTCTTTAACTCAACTCTTGGTGTGCATTGTCACCGTTTAAAGTGCTTTATAAATAAAGTGGTACGGTATGGTATCACGACTGACCGAAGCAGCGCCCTCATTCCTGTGAACAAGGCTCCAACCATTTGATTATTCTCCTACTATCACATGTGAACAAGATGCTCAGATACTGAAACTCCTCCACCTGAGGCAATGACACTTCCCCAAGGACATTCAAATCTGTTGTATATTTAATTTTAGTTGGTGCCAAAGTTGTAATTTTTTTTCTCCTAAATTATGAAAAAAGTGATCAAACAAGCTTGTTATATTGTTAGTTGTATGAAGTCACTCACTGTGCTCAATAACTTAGTTTACCACACCTTCTCCTCTTATTACTTAAAGATAGGTTCCATCCATTTTATTTTACTTGTTTACTTTCATCTTTTGTTTTCCTGTCCAGAGTTGTGGGGAGCTGTGCATTTGTCCAGTGGTCACTGGGTGAGATGATGTGTGCATACTGGACATGACGCCAGTCTTTCCCAGGGCCAACAAAAATAAAAACGAAACAAACACACACTCACACATAGGAATAACTTCAAAGTTGACAAATAACCATCATGCTTTTAGAGATTCTCTCTTCCTCACGCCTGATTACCACCTGTAAATAAACTTTTACCTTTTACATCCTGTGTTGCTGAGTCCCTCTGGGTTTCGGAACTCCAAACTCTGGTTTTACAGAAAGCTTTGTTTAGCAAAAATGACACCAGGCCTATAAAATGGTGAGGGTTGTGTCCAGTAAAGCAGCGTTAAAAAAACTTCTGCAAAACCAAATGTGCAGACAGATCTGA
Organism: Garcialebias charrua; assembly: GCA_038048925.1. NCBI lineage: Eukaryota > Metazoa > Chordata > Actinopteri > Cyprinodontiformes > Rivulidae > Garcialebias > Garcialebias charrua. The sequence goes on from JBBPBX010002583.1 coordinate 64,309, forward strand.
AAAAACTTCTGCAAAACCAAATGTGCAGACAGATCTGACTGCCCTACTACATCAGTTCACTGCTGTACTGAATTGTACAACAGCCTTAGCAGAATTGGTTGGTTCCTGGGTTAAGAATGACCAAGTCCAATCCTAGGGAAAACCCTCTTGAACCTGTTGTCTCAGCATCCTAACCCCTGATAAACAACAAATGGAGTTAATATGTCAACTTAGGTTCGGGAGCAGGGCCACACCCGAACTATGCCTCCAATTATTCCATGCAACCTACTTATACCTCGCTCACCCATTCTCAGCATCCTAACCCCTGATAAACAACAAATGGAGTTAATATGTCAACTTAGGTTCGGGAGCAGGGCCACACCCGAACTATGCCTCCAATTATTCCATGCAACCTACTTATACCTCGCTCACCCATTCATCTCATCTCAGTTTGTTACGTTTTCGTCAACTGTTACGATGTCTACGCCGCTGCGACTTCTAGAGATTGCTTTTCTACCCTGCTCTTATATAGCACTTTGAGATTTTTATTAATGAAAAGTGCATTATAAATTGAATTCATTATTATTATTATTATTACTCACCATGGAAGACGCCTTGACAATAGACCTCCACCCCTCTGATTCGGAGAATCTTTTCGACGTTCCATCTGCCGTCGACAATTCCCCTCCTTCCGTTACCAGACAAGCTTCAGGCTCCAAACGACTCCGCTTCGTGATGTTCTTCAGACTCAGTCCCAAACTACTTCATCTCCAGTTCTTTGCCCATCCAAAGTCCATCTACCACCTCCATCTATTTCCCATTCTTGTGGTTGTCAACTAGTTCGAAGCGTCAGTTAACAAGCCCGTTTCCCCGGTCCTCAGCGTCATTCCCAAGCCTCTCAGCCGAATCACAGCATGTCCGCTTCTCAGCGTTCCTCTTCCAGCGTTATTCCGACACGCCCACTTCTCAAGTCATGGACCATTGCCAGCCTTCAACGCTCCCTAAGAGAAAAAGGAATCCCATTCAGCTGTTCGAACAATAAATTAAGACTCTTTCAACTCCTTTCCTCTTCCATACGTCAACAGACAACAACTTCTACGCCATCTGAACAACCCACGTCTACGATTTTTGTTCCAGCTTCCGCTTCCCTCTCCAACGTCTTCCATGACGTTATTCCGACATCGATGGCAGGACCTCCTGTCACGACGACAGCTCTCCCCAGTGGGAGCCAGGTCACATTACCGCCCGTACCTGCACTCTCTTTTTCAGAACTTTCCTAGCTCTTATCCAAAGTCATTCAGTCCCAGGCTTCGTAGGCCTTCCAAAATCCCCGTGCACATGCCTCCTCCCTACCACCCATCCCTCCTTCCACACTCCCTTCTTCCATTCATTCCAATCCGGTTTCAGCTTCTTTTCAACTGCTCATGGACTCAGCTCAGACATCTGCTCTAAGTTATTTTCCCAGAGCTCCTTCTATCTTTTCTGTACCCACCCCACCCCACTCCTTCCCAAACCCTGTACTTTTCCCTCCACCATTCCGGAACGCCTTTCATCACGTCAATAATCCTCCCGCACAACCTTCCTCCTCAATTCTACACCACTCTCCCGTTTCACCATATCTGAACCAACAAATTTTAAACGGCAACTACGTACATCTAGCTCTTCTGCTCCAGCCATCTCTATGCAGCTTTAGTCAACCTAGGGAGATATATACTACTCAGGGATTAATGCAATTAAGCCATCCTTTAAGTTCTCACTCTAAAGAGCTCACACCCATTGAATTCGCCTTAGCATTTTCATTATTCAGGGATACAATTTGCTCAGTTTTTCCAGATTGCAGGTCTGAATTAGACGATTATCTCTCTATCATTTAGACATGGCTCTCCACTTCGGGGACACAAGCTTTTATCAGTACCACATTTCTTTTGCTAATCAAGCAGCAACCCATTTACATCAATTTCATCAGGGCACATACTGGGGGTCCTTTGACTCTGAATTATACTGTCGAGTTTTTGCCGCCCGCGCTTCCCTGTCCTGTAATCTCTGCTGCGCTCCATCCCATCCGGCTACCGCCTGTACATCTGTTATCAGTCTACGTACTCATCATTCAGCTTGCATTCCTTCAAGGCCTGACCGGTTGTCCACTGCCCCCCACCCTCCATTATACAACAACACGGGGCACACGGTGGCACAACTGGTAGAGCTGCTGCCTCTCAGCGAGAAGGTTGCCGGTTCAAATCCCGGTCCGGGGCCTTTCTGGGTGGAGTTTGCATGTTCTCCCCGTGCATGCGTGGGTTTCCTCCGGGTACTCCGGTTTCCTCCCACAGACCAAAAACATGCACGTTAGGCTGATTGGTGACTCTAAATTGACCCTAGGTGTGAGTGTGAGAGTGGATGGTTGTTTGGTGTGAGTGAGACAGGTCCCTTTGTAAATGAGTCCCCATGACTCAACGAGGCTAGCCTGTATAAATAAAGGTTGAATGAATGAATGAATGAATACCTAGATCCAGAGATATCCGCGCATCAGTTAAAATCCTGTCTCCCTGTCACATTCCCATGATCATTAAAGGTTGCAAAAAGCAAGAACCACCTAGCATTACTCAGCGACTGCCTCTCACAGTAGATCTGCTCAGCAGATGCATTCTTACTTTGCGCTCAGTGTATTCATCCACTTCCATAGACCGGACTTTAAATTCTATGTTTCTGTTATCCTTTTTGAGCTTTCTTCGTTGCTACGAATTCACCCCATTGTCATCCAAGCACCATCCCTCCATCCATCCGTGCCTTTACGACATCTCCTTCCTCAGCCACGACACCCTGATTTTTACTCTAAGAAGGAGCATAACTGACCAGTTTGCCATATCCTGTCCAATTTACATTTCTCGTCTCAACTCTTTCCTTAGCCCATACGAGCCCATATTTAATTACTTTCAGTCCAGGTTTTCTACAAATGCTTCACTGCACGACCCCTTCTTTGTCACAGAATCCGGAAGTCAAGCCACTCGTTTCTGGTTTACCAGTCATCTCCGTCAAGTCCTGTTCAAGTCAGGTATCTCTCCCTATCATTATTCTACTCATTCCTTCCATATAGGAGTGGCCTCTTCCGCATTGAGTCGGGTATGTCAGATCAGATTATTCAAGTTTTAGGTCGTTGGTCATCCCAGGCAAACCTGTCATACATTTGCAACAACCTCAGTGACTAATTTCAAGCTCACACGCATCTCAGTTCTATTTAATTCAATTAATTTTGGGGTTCATCGTGGGCTCGGAAAGAAAAACAAGATAATTGTTTCCCGAAGACCAAACCCCATGCAAGAGTCTTCACATCCCAAGCCCTTCAGCACTCTCCTCAGACGACCTCCATTCGCCTCAGTCATCCCTCCATCTCCTCATCCCTTCATCCCCTCATCCCTTCATCCCTACTTCCCTCTGTCAGGATTTACTCTAGAGGCAGGTACGAACCCAATTGTGCAGGTAGGGACTCAGACTCAGAAATGTACAAAAATAAATATTTTAATAATAATAAATTAAAGAGCTGGCATGGCAGCATAAACTTACATGAAACATAGACATCAGCTAGACTTGGCAGGAACAAGACATGGGAGACCTAATGACGACGCGACAAAGGACAAGACTAACAGACCAACTATATATACACAGACAAGACAGGACATAATTACAAACACCTAGGAACACAAGGATGAATTCAGTTTAAATAATTAAGGTGACACAAGGTGCACAGACAAGGGATGGCCATAGGATGGAGCCATCCTTACAGTACCCTCCTCAAGGACACTCCCTGGTGTCCTCAAGAAAAACTCCCCCAAAAACCTAGGACGGGCGGAGGGAGGAAACTGCAAGGATGGAGGGCATGAGGAAGACAAAGGGACACAAGGAAAACACAAGGGCAAGACTCCAAAAACTGGTAGGACGAACCCTGGGAGTAAACACGACTAAACACAAAATCTAAACTGTGGGAACCAAAGATGAAGACTAGACCTAAGAAAAACTGAAACTAAACATAAAGACTAGAGCTAAGAAAAACAGGAAACTAAACACAAAGACTAGACCTAAGGAAAACAAGAAACTAAACATAAAGACTAGACCTAAGAAAAACTTTGGAAACTAAACACAAAGACTAGGTCTAAGAAAAACAGTGGAAACTAAACATAAAGAGTAGATCTAAGAAATATTCAAAAGTTCAAAAAGCGTGACAAGGAGGTCCACATCAGGCAACGGTCGATCGGGCGGGCGGCCGAGATGCCGTCCCTCAGGCAAGAGAACGTCGGGCGGGCGGCTGGGAGACTGTCCTTCAGGCAAGAGCACATTGGGTGGGCGACCGTGAGGCCATCTATCAGGCTGAGATGCATTGGGCGGGCAGTCAGGAGGCCGTCCCTTAGACAGAGGTGCGTCAGGAAGGTGGTCGGAAGGTCGTCCATCGGAGATCATCGGCGAGGAATCAGCAGTCAAAGGCCAGCAATTGTCCAACGAAGAGTCGTGTGGTGAAGAGACATCAGATGAAGAGACATCAGGCAAAGAGACATCAGGCGAAGAGACGTGAGACGAGGAGACATCAGGCGAGGATACGTGATCGAGCATAGAGCCTTCGTCGAGCGTAGAGCCTTCGTCGAGTGTAGAGACTTCGTCGAGCATAGAGACTCCGTCGAGCATAGAGACTTCGTGAAGTGTAGAGACTTCATCTGGCGTAGAGACTTCGTCTGGCGTAGAGACTTTGTCTGGCGTAGAGACTTTGTCGAGCATAGAGACTCTGTCGAGCATAGAGACTTTGTCAAGCGTAGAGATTGTCGAGCGTAGAGACTTTGTCGAACGTAGCAACTTCGTCTGGCGCAGAGAGGTCTAGCGTAGAGACGTCTGGCATAAAGATGTCTGGCGTAGAGACGTTGGACATAAAGATGTCGGACGTAGAGAAATCGGGCATAGAGACATCGGGCGTAGGAATGTCGACATCAAGTGTTGAGATATCTGGCATAGACACGTCGGGCATAGAGACGTCAGGCTTAGAGGCGTCAAATGTATAGATGTCAGGCATAGAGACATCGGGCGTAGAGACGTCTGGCATAGGGACGTCTGGCATAGGGACGCCTGGCATAAGGACATCGGGTATAGAGACATCGAGCGTAGAGACGTCAGGTGGCGTAAGATCTGCATCTTCGGAGGCAAGTTCAGCAGGCGTAGAGACATGAGGCGAAGAGATGTCAACAGGAAAAGAGACATGAGGCGAAGTGACGTCATCAGGCAAAGAGGTAGGCAAGATGTCGTCTAGAGATGTTGAGTCATGCGAAGAGCCTTCCACAAGCATTGAAGAGTCCAGTGAAGAGTCTTCTGCGAGCGTCAACGAGTCCAATGAAGTCTTCTGCGATCGTCGTCGAGTTGAGCGAGGAGTCTTCTGCAGGCGTTGACGAGTCAAGCGAGGAGTCTTCTGCGAGCATCGATGAGTCGAACAAAGAGTCGTCTGAAAGGCGTAGAGATGTCAGCAGCACGAGGACCCTCTGTAGACGTGGAGACGTTGGCGGCGTTGGGACCCTTTGGAGACAGAGGTGTCGGAGGCGCAGGGACCCCCTGTAGACGTTGTGGTATCTTGAGACGTTGGAAAGTCGGGATCTTCTGCGGTAGAGGCGGGGTCTTCTGCGGTAGAGGCGAGGTCTTCTGCGGTAGAGGCGAGGTCTTCGACGGTAGAGGCAAGAGCCAAAGAGCCAGGAGCCGAAGAGCCAGGAGCCGAAGAGCCAGAACCAAGAGCCGAAGAGCCAGAACCAGAAGCCGAAGAGCCAGAACCAAGAGCCGAAGAACCAGAACCAGGAGCCGAAGAGCCAGAACCAGGAGCCAAAGAGCCAGAACCAGGAGCCGAAGGGCCAAAACCAAGAGTCAAAGAGCCAAAACCAGAAGCCGAAGAGTCGAGCGACAGGTCTGCAGGCGAGGAGTCTACCGTTGAGTCTACATGCGAGGAGTCTGCTGTCGAGTATGCAGGCGAGGAGTCTGCCGTTGAGTATGTAGACGAGGAATATGCCATCGAGTCCGTAGGTGACGGGTCATGAGATGAAAAGCCAGGAGCCAAAAAACAGGAACATGAGCCGAAAAGTCTGAAGCCCACAAGTCTGTAGCCGAAGAGTCGTGCGAATTGTCTGTAGCCTTCAAATCAGTCGATGAGTCTATAGGCGTCAAATCTGCCAATGAGACTGCAGGTGTCGAATCAGTCGCTTGGACTGAGACTGAGTCGGCAGGTCCTCTCTGCCATCGATCTCTGCCACGGCGGCGATGGCGCAGTCCAGCACCAGACCGGGAACTTTCCCCGGACTCAGGATCTCCCTTAGCACAGACAACATGAGAGACATCATTTAAGACCCCCTTAGAGCAGGACACATGAGGGGCGTCCTCTGAACAGGACCCCGCAGGTGCTAGAAAGACTGTAGACATAATGTCTGTGGGTGCTGCTTCTGTAGCTAAAGAGTCTATAGTTTCAGGACTGACTACTGTTGCAGATTCAGTATCTGTTGCGGGTGTTTTCATAATCCTTATTTTAAACAGAAGCTATTGATAATCAGGAATCTTGGTGAGACTGGGAACGGACAATAACAGTCTTTCAGCTAATGTGAGAAGTATATTAGAGTTGTCTGGATTATCCTCAGCAGAAGAAAATAGTCTCAGTAGGGTGCAGTTTATGTGGCTTATTGTAGAAGAATCTATCACCCCCAAAGACTCTCCTGGGGTGATCTCTGCTGGAGTGAATGGATGTTGCAGTGTAGGCAAAACTCTATGCGGGATGGTGGTGCTAAGTTCCGCCTCCACCTGAATGCTAGGAGGTGAGACAGCAGATTGGGATGTGGACGTGGTGGAGTGCTGCCAGGTATGTTTTCTGCCGCTTCGACGGCGGCGGTGAGGCGGAAGAACAGGAACCAAACAAAACTCGTCCTCTTCTTCTCCAGATGTCCATCCAGAAACGACAAGCGGAGCTGGAGAGAGAGATGAACTGGAAAAAGACGTTGAGCAGTTTTCTTGGAGCTGAACCCGTCATTCCTCTTAGAGAACCCGGAGGGGAGAAGGCAAAATCTCGACCCCCCGGCAGAAGTCCTCTTGGGCCGGTGTGGGATGGATCCGGAACCCGCTGCAACGAAACACGGTCTCCTCCATCCGCGTGGACACGAGAGGTGAGTGACTTTCTATTTTATAAGGAGAACCCTGCCCGCTGGATTCTAAGTGATGGCCACGTCGTAACTGTCAGGATTTACTCTAGAGGCAGGTACGAACCCAGTTGTGCAGGCAGGGACTCAGACTCAGAAATGTACAAAAATAAATATTTTAATAATAATAAATTAAAGATCTGGCATGGTAGCATAAACTTATATGAAACATAGGCATCAGCTAGACTTGGCAGGAACAAGACATGGGAGACCTAATGACGACACAACAAAGGACAAGACTAACAGACCAACTATATACACAGATAAGACAGGACGTAATTACAAACACCTGGGAACACAAGGATGAATTCAGTTTAAATAATTAAAGCAACATAAGGTGCACAGACAAGTGATGACCACAGGATGGAGCCATCCTTAAACCCTCCTTCATCCCCTCATCCCTACTTCCCTCTTCCCTTCATCCCCTCATCTCTTCACCCCTACTGCCCTCCTCTCCTACATTCCTTCATACCCCATCCCTCCATCCCTACGTCCTTCCTGTCCTTCATCCCCACATCCCTTCATCCTTACATCCCTTCATCCCCTCATCCCTTTACCCCTACTTCCCTCCTTCATCCCCTCATCCCTTCATCCCTTATCTTTTCATCATTAAACTTTAAACTTTTGTCTTGTGGAGTGGTCCTTGCTAATGAAATTGAGTTAATATGTTAACTTAGGTTTGGGAACAGGCCATGCCCAAACTACGCCTCCAATTATTCCATGCAACCTACTTATACCTCGCTCACCCATTCATCTCATCTCAGTTTGCTATGTTTTCGTCAACCCCAATCCCCCCCTCTCCCTCCTTCTATTTCCATTCTTCATTCATAACCACACTTTGCTTTCTCTCGCTCAGGTACAGAAAGAACAAGAGAATCGTTTCCCGAAGACCAAACCCCATGCAAGAGTCTTCACATCCCAAGGCCTTCAGCACTTTCCTCAGACGACCTCCATTCACCTCATTCATCCCTCTATCCCTTCAAAGTCAAAGTCAAAGTCAAAGTCAACTTTATTGTCAGATCTGCAATATGTACAGTGCAGGACATACACAGGACCGAAATTGCGTTTCTCTCAGTCCCTCGGTGCAACAGTAAACATCTAAACATTGAAACACTGAAACATATAATAATAGACATAAGCATAAAATAGTAAAACTAACACTGTCCTGAGTTTTTTTTTGCATAGTGGTATAAAAAAAGAGTATAAAAAGTATAACTAAAATAAACTAAAGGTTTCTAGCATTGACATTTGCAAAGTGGCAAAGCAGCGTATGAGTCAATGTACACAGTATATGTATGAGGTAGTAGTTGATGTTGTTGTAGAGGCAAAAAGTGGCATATGCAGTAAGGCACATTGGGCATCCCTAAATAAGACCGTTCAGAGCACACTGTATATGTACCATCAGTGGTGTAGATATTAGAGTAGTGTAAATAAATGTAAACAGTAGTAATTCATCCCTTCATCAGCAGCAAACTGGTTGATCCACTACGAGAAGGTGGCACTATTTATAAGACTGAGCTGAATACAGCTCCTCAGACTGAAGAAGTCATTCGGAGGAAAGACAAAATGTTTCTACAATTTTTTTTGTTTGTTTTTTGAATGTCCAGAGGACCAGACTAAACTTTTTTAGATATGTTGGAGTCAGTCTTCTTCTTCTTCTTCTTTGGTTTTTAACGGCAGCTTGCATCCATCATTGTTGCACTACTGCCATAATTTATATGGAGTTGGAGTCAGTCTCTCCACCATCACAGACATGTACACCTCCAGATACAGGAAGAGAACCACCTGCATCATGAAGGACCCCACTCACCTAGCACACTTACTTTTTGCCCCATTCCCCTCAGGGAGGAGGTTAAGGAGCATTAGGTGTTGAACCACTAGACTGAGGAAGAGCTTCTACCCTGAGGCTGTTATACTCGTAAATCTCTAACCAGAGTAATCACTGAGAAGAAATGTTGCTGCTGATCTGTTTCATACTGCTGCTGATCTGTTTCATGTTGCTGCTGATTTGTTTCATGTTGCTGTGTTCATGCATGCTCATCTGCTCACACAGCCATGTTGGCTAACAGAGAAAACCAGAGAAGAACAATGTTGCCGAAGAGGAGATCCTGCACAGCCAAATTCAAGCTGCAGGTCGTCAAGTATGCCGCAGAGCATGGAAACCGGGCAGCTGAATGACACTTTGGGGTCAGTGAGAAAATCGTCCGGGACTGGCGGAAAGCAAAGGGAGCGCTCACCACCATGAAGCGCTCCAAAAGGGCGAACCGGGACAACAAAGCCCACTGGCCGGAGCTGGAGGAGAGGGTCAAGGTGTGGATCGTGGAGGAGCGTGCGTGTTGAAGAGGAGTCTCCACTGTCCAACTACAGTTGCACGCCATGGCAGTGGCGAAGGACCTGGACATCGCAGAGTTCGCTGGGGAGCCGTCGTGGTGCTTCAGGTTCATGAGGCGCCACCATCTTTCTATACGGGCGCGTACCACGATGTGCCAAAAACTCCCGGCAGACTTCAAAGAGAAAGTCGCCAGTTTTCGTGCTTTTGTCTCCTGCCAGGTAAGCTAACAATTTTTTTGTGTGTTTATCTTGCTAAATTTTAATATATTAATTTAATATAAAATTGGTAGATGCAGGTCTGTTCGCTCGCTCACAGCGGGTCTGTGGATGCGCGCACTCGTTTTGTTTACTGTAAAGTCTCCCTTTGTCTCCGGCCAGGTCCAGGCCCACAGAATCGCTGCCGACCACATTCTGAACATAGACGAGGTGCCATTGACATTTGACATCCCGATGGGCCGCAGCGTCTCCCAGAAGGGAGAGAAAACCGAAAACATTTTGACGACAGGGCACGAAAAGTCCCACTTTACAGTAGTTCTGGCCTGTGGAACGGATGGGTCGAAGCTCCCCCCCATGGTCATCTTCAAAATGAAAACAATGCCTAAGGAGGACTTCACCCCATGTGGTAGTGGCTGTTAATGAAAAAGGGAAGATGGATGAAAGCATGATGGCCGTCTGGCTGACCAAATGCTTCATCCATCGTCCTGATGGCTTCTTTAAAACAAAGAAGGCCCTGTTAATAATAGACAGCATTAGAGCCCACATCACCCCCGCCATGAAAGACAAGGTAAAGAACTTGAACACAGTGCCAACAATAATCCCGGGTGGACTAACCAAAGTCCTGCAGCCACTCGACATATCTGTAAACCGCAGCTTCAAATGTGCTCTTCGTAATCTTTGGGAGGAATGGATGGCTAGCGGGGAGCACAGCTTCACGGCCACTGGGAGAATGAGGCACGCCACATTTTCACAAGCCGAGGAGTGGCTCGACAAGGCCTGGACCTCGGTGACCACCAGAACATTCAGGCTGGATTCAAAAAGGCTGGCATCATCCCACTGTCAGCTGGAGCTGAGGACTCAGAGAGCGGTGAGGAGGAGGAGGAGATGGAGGGAGAGGGACCATTGAACACCGGTAACCTTCCTTGTTTGTTGGCTGAACTTTTTGCCAACGACATAGAGGACGAGGAATTTAATGGGTTTGAATAAAAACCGTCAAATAAATATCTGTTTCTGTTATCTTTATGGGCAGGTGAGCGTGTAGTAATTTTAAAGCCGCTTTATTCATGTCGTCGTAACCGTCAAAGTGCATTTATTAAGAAAAGTTAAACTGAGACACATCCATCCATTTTCGTCTGCTTATCCGAGGTCGGGTCGCGGGGGTAGCAGCCTAAGTAGGGAGGCCCAGACTTCCCTCTCCCCAGCCACTTGGAGCAGCTCCTCTGGGGGAATCCCAAGGCGTTCCCAGGCCAGCCGAGAAACATAGTCCCTCCAGCGTGTCCTGGGTCTTCCTCTGGGTCTCCTCCCGGTGGGACATGCCCGGAACACCTCACCAGGGAGGCGTCCAGGAGGCATCCTAACCAGATGCCCGAGCCACCTCAACTGGCTCCTCTCGATGTGGAGAAGCAGCGGCTCTACTCCGAGTCCCTCCCGGATGACTGAGCTTCTCACCCTATCTCTAAGGGAGAGTCCAGACACCCTGCGGAGAAAACTCATTTCAGCCGCTTGTATCCGAGATCTCGTTCTTTCGGTCACAACCCAAAGCTCATGACCATAGATGAGGGTGGGAACGTAGATCGATCGGTAAATTGAGAGCTTTGCCTTTCGACTCAGCTCTCTCTTCACCACGACAGACCGGTACAGCGCCCGCTTCACTGCGGATGCTGCACCTATCCGCCTATCGATCTCACGCTCCAGTTTTCCCTCATTCGTGAACAAGACCCCGAGATACTTAAACTCCTCCACTTGGGGCAGGACCTCCTCCCCGACCTGGAGAGGGCATGCTACCCTTTTCCGGCTCAAGACCATGGCCTCGGATTTGGAGGAACTGATCCTCATCCCGGCCGCATCACACTCGGCTGCAAACCGCTCCAGCGAAAGCTGTAGATCACGACCTGATGAAGCCAATAGGACCATATCATCTGCAAAAAACAGAGAAGCGATTCTAAGGCCACCAAAACGGATCCTCTCAACACCTTGGTTGCACCTAGAAATTCTGTCCATAAAAGTTATGAACAGAATCGGTGACAAAGGGCAACCTTGGCGGAGTCCAACTCTCACTGGAAACGAGCCTGACTTACTGCCGGCAATGCGGACCAAGCTCTGACACCGGTCGTACAGGGACCTAACAGCCCATATCAATGGGCCTGGTACCCCATACTCCCGGAGTACCCCCCACAGAACCCCCCGAGGGACGCGGTCGAATGCCTTTTCCAAGTCCACAAAGCACATGTAAACTGGTTGGGCAAACTCCCACGCACCCTCCAGGACCCTGCTGAGGGTGTAGAGCTGGTCCAGTGTTCCACGACCAGCACGAAAACCACATTGCTCCTCCTGAATCCGAGGTTCGACTATCCGACGGACCCTCCTCTCCAGAACCCCTGAATAGACCTTACCAGGGAGGCTTAAGAGTGTGATCCCCCTATAGTTGGAACACACCCTACGGTCCCCCTTTTTGAATAGGGGAACCACCACCCCAGTCTGCCAATCCAAGGGAACTGCCCCCGATGTCCACGCAATATTGCAGAGTTGCGTAAGCCAACACAACCCCACAACATCCAGAGCCCTAAGGAACTCAGGGCGAATCTCATCCACCCCCGGAGCCTTGCCACCGCGGAGCTTTTTAACCACCTTGGCGACCTCAGCACCAGAGATTGGAGAGCCCGACCCAAAGTCCCCAGGCTCCGCTTCCTCAGTGGAAGACGTGCCAGTAGGATTGAGGAGGTCTTCGAAGTACTCCGCCCACCGACTCACAACATCCCGAGTTGAGGTCAACAGCACGCCATCCCCACCATAAATGGTGTTGGTCGCGTACTGCTTCCCCCCCCTGAGACGCCGAATGGTGGACCAGAATCGCCTCGAAGCCGTACGGAAGTCATTCTCCATGGCCTCTCCTAACTCCTCCCACGCCCAAGTTTTTGCCTTAGCAACCATCCGAGCCGCATGCCGCTTGGACTGTCGGTACCTATCTGCTGCTTCCGGGGTCCCACAGGCCAAAAAGGCCCAATAGGACTCCTTCTTCAGCATGACAGCATCCCTCACCGCCGGTGTCCACCACCGGGTTCGAGGGTTGCCACCACGACAGGCACCAACAACCTTGCGGCCACAACTCTGATAAGCTGCCTCGACAATAGAGGCGCGGAACATGGCCCACTCGGGCTCAATGTCCCCCGCCTCCCTCGGAACGTGTTCAAAGCTCTCCCGGAGGTGGGAGTTAAAGCTCCGTCTTACGGGAGACTCTGCCAGACGTTCCCAGCAGACCCTCACAATACGTTTGGGTCTGCCAGGTCTGACCGGCATCCTCCCCCACCATCGGAGCCAACTCACCACCAGGTAGTGGTCAGTTGACAGCTCCGCCCCTCTCTTCACCCGAGTGTCCAGGACATGCGGCCGCAGATCAGATGAGACAACAACAAAGTCGATCATCGAACTGCGACCTAGGGTGTCCTGGTGCCAAGAGCACATATGTACACCCTTATGCCTGAACATGGTGTTCGTTATGGACAATCCATGACGAGCACAGAAGTCCAACAACAAAACACCACTCGGGTTCAGATCAGGGGGGCCGTTCCTCCCAACCACACCCCTCCAGGTCTCACTGTCATTGCCCACGTGAGCGTTGAAGTCCCCCAGCAGAACAAGGGAGTCCCCAGGAGGCGCACTCTCCAATACCCCCTCCAAGGACTCCAAAAAGGGTGGGTAATCTGCGCTGCCGTTTGGCGCATAGGCACAAACAACAGTCAGAGCCCGTCCCCCCACACGTAGGCGAAGGGAGGCTACCCTCTCGTTCACCGGGGTGAACCCCAACGTACAGGCACCAAGATGGGGGGCAACAAGTATGCCCACTCCTGCTCGGCGCCTCTCACCAGGGGCAACTCCAGAGTGGAAGAGTGTCCAACCCCTCTCAAGGAAACTGGTTCCAGAGCCAGAGCCATGCGTTGAGGTGAGTCCGACTATTTCTAGCCGGAACCTCTCAACCTCACACACTAGCTCAGGCTCCTTCCCCACCAGAGAGGTGACATTCCATGTCCCAATGGCCAGCTTCTGTAGCCGAGGATCAGACCGCCAGGGTCCCCGCCCTCGGCCACCACCCATCCCACATTGCACCCGACCCCTTTGGCCCCTCCCATAGGTGGTGAGCCCATGGGAAGGGGGACCCACGTCTCCTCTTCGGGCTGTGCCCGGCCGAGCTCCATGGGTGAAAGCCCGGCCACCAGGCGCTCGCCAACGTGCCCCACCTCCGGGCCTGGCTCCAGAGTGGGGCCCCGGTGACCCGCGTCCGGGCGAGGGAACATGCGAGACACACTCCTACAATAATGTCAGCTAACAAATATATATTTTTTAGGCATTTCTCTTGCTAAATTTAAACGAAATGCAGGGTTTCCGCTCATTGCAAAGCGGGTCTGGTCTGTGGGTGCACGCACTCGTGTTGTCTACGTGGTAGCGAAACTAGTTAAATTCAGCTGATTTGACCATTTAAATCATTTATTAAGAAAAGTTAAACTGAGACACACTCTTACAATAATGTCAGCTAACAAATGTATTTTTAGGCATTTCTCTTGCTAAATTTAAACGAAATGCAGGGTTTCCGCCCGCTGCAAAGCGGGTCTGGTCTGTGGGTGCGCGCACACGTGTTGTTTACGTGGTAGCAAAACTATTTAAATTCAGCTGATTTGACCATTTTAATCATTTATTAAAGGGGACCACACATGCAAAATTCACTTTTTAATGTTTTTTTACTAAACTTTGGGTATTTACTTCATAAAAAAACAGTCCTTGTGCCAAAAAAATGCACCCAGTGGTTTATTTACTCTAAGTAGATTTATTTGTCTGTGATTAAAAACGCTCCGTTTCACACTTCCTGCGGTTTGTGACGTCACAAACCGTAGCCAATCACCTCAAACCTGAGTCCAGCCCCTCACCTAGCAACCCCTGGTGATGCTCCACCCACTTGAGTATAAAAGATGTCACGGTTGCCTAGCGGTTTAGGAGCTGACCTGGCGGTCATTTATTCATTTATTTAGCCCCCGGGGGGCTAGGGGTTTGCCCTGCTCCAGCCATGCAGCACATCTCGAGTAAAACCAGAATGTTTTATTACCTTGTTTGAATGAACTCTGTCTCGTTAAAACTGTGCACACACACTCTAGCGGTTTGGACTTGTTTCTTATATGATGAAGGACTACTGTTGCACAACTGTCAGTTTGGTTGAGCGGTTACGACACTTGACCGCCACGCAGGAGAGCGGAGATCGCGTCCCGTCAACGGCATCTTTTTTTTCCCCCCCTTTTTTTTAAAGCCTTTTGTTTCGGAGAAATCGGGGTGAGACTAGATATATACATCGACATAATAATACTTTATAATTGTTATTTTTACGTTTTAGTTCAATTTTTAGTGTAATATCGCTCCCAACGCGAAGCCGGCAGAAAACTGTGCACACACACACTCTCTTCGCGTAATGAGTAATAAAAAAGAGCCATCAAGCACCACTGATCGATATATTTTCAGATTAGCAACTTATTTATTTTAAGAATACCTTTCACTTCATCAAAATCTAATCAAAACTTCAGCGTTCTAAATGTAGGTGGTTGTGATTATTTCTTATACGATGAAAGACTGTTTTTGCACAACTGCACGGTTGGCCCAGAGGTAATGAACCGGACTCGTCATCCGAAGGACACAGGTTCGCGTCACGGTCGCGGATTTTTTTTTTTTTTTTTTAAGCCTTTTGTTTTGCAGACCGCCGGCGAAGACACCATCTGCGTGCGGGAGTTGTTGGGAGCTACTGACTTTTGGTCCGGGGGTCCGGTCAAAAGTTGCCTCATGCGGATAAATTAACTGGAGACATTCTGTGAACTTTGTGTGTGGACTGAAGCACGCTCCAACAAGCGCCGCATGCAACGAGCGGAGCACACCGCCCGCTCGGAGGAGGAAAAGCTATCATTAGCCTCGGAGCTAATGCTAAAAAAAGGAGCTGCAAATGGCGGCGCGCGCAGAGGGCTTTTGGTAAGTTATCTTAAGCTACTAGCACTAACAGTAAGTCAAATGAGTAATAAAAAAGAGCTAATTTTAAAATAACAACATATTAGAGATACTGGCTGTTGCAGAGGGCGTAGTTAATGTAAATAGGTCTTTGTAGGGCGTGGCTTTCAGACCTCATTATTCATAAACCGGTCGTTTAGAACGGAAGTGAAATTTGGCAGAATTAGAAAGGGGATATTTTTTAATCTAAGCATATTTTGTGTATAAAATTGACTGAAAATGGTCTGGATAGCCCACAGATAAACCACAAAAAATTATATATCCTACATTTGGTCCCCTTTAAGAAAAGTTAAACTGAGACACACTTTTACAATAATGTCAGCTAACAATTTTTTTTTTAGGTGTTTCTCTTGCTAAATTTAAACGAAATGCAGGGTTTCCGCTCATTGCAAAGCGGGCCTGGTCTGTGGGTGCGCACACTCGTGTTGTTTACGTGGTAGCGAAACTTTTAAATTCAGCTGATTTGACCATTTTAATCATTTATTAAGAAAAGTTAAACTGAGACACACTCTTACAATAATGTCAGCTAACAAATATATATTTTTAGGCATTTCTCTTGCTAAATTTAAACGAAATGCAGGGTTACCGCCCACTGCAAAGCGGGTCTGGTCTGTTGGTACGCGCACACGTGTTGTTTACGTGGTAGCAAAACTATTTAAATTCAGCTGATTTGACAATTTTAATCATTTATTAAGAAAAGTTAAACTGAGACACACTTTTACAATAATGTCAGCTAACAAATATATATTTTTTAGGTGTTTCTCTTGTTAAATTTAAACAAAATGCAAGGTTTCCGCTCATTGTGCGCACACGTATTGTTTTATCAAACGTAGCGAAACAAATATTTAAATCCAGCTCATTTCACAATTACGTTCATTTATTAAGGAAAAGTTCAGCTCAGACACATATTCGCTATAATTTTTAGCAAACAAATAATTGTTTTTAAGTGTTAATCTTCTTAAAGCCTTGCTGTACGCTCCTGTGGCAGACATTTGCAACAGAGCAAAACACTCGGACCACATTTCCGGGTTGTCTCAGCGGTGACGCGTTACGTCGGCGGTGACGTAGGTGCGACTTAAATAAAGGTGTGACATGTTTATGGATTTTTCCAATTTATTGCCAATAATTGGACAATGCGACTTATAGAGAGGTGCAACTTATCAAGCGGAAAATACGATACTTATCGTATTTTTAGCTGATGTTTTCGTAGTTCATATCTTCGATCTCATTACTGTTTTTCTTTTACATTTTATTGTTGGATGAAACTGGGACCCTGCATATATAATCTTGTTCCACTACATGTACCACACAAGATGCAAATGACAAATAAATATCTCTGACTCTGACTCTGAAAAAAAAAAAAAGATTGTGTCAGTTTGACATAAAGGTAGTTAAATTACAGGATACATGTAATAATTGGTATTTTAAATTAAATTACCACACTTAAATTTGTTTGTATTTTAGTAAAATATAATATTTGGTGTTGCTGTAGTTGAACCATTAACAAAATATACTTTATCCCAAGTGCAACTCACTGCACAAAATCATGGCTTGAAACTTAAGCAATAGCTTTTGGAGACAATTATATTAGTCTATTAACAAATATTTCATGAAAAATGGGGAAAATCCTTATGAAACTTTCAGAAAGTTATCACTGGATGTACATTAACTTAATGTAATGGTAACAAACTTTTAGAGTCAAATCGATGGCCACTACAACAAACCAAAATTAGCAAACACAAAATGACTTTAAATTGGTATACTGTATTTACCATAAATTGAGCTCCAATTTGTTGTAGTTGTTACTGTCACCCACCAAGACATACCCTTAACATGATGTTTCAGAATGTTGCTTGAGCTTGTGTATTCTGTTATTTTTAAGGTTTTACCAAAAAGTCTGCCAGTCTGATCAAGTAAGCTCATTAGACTCTACTTCCTCAGGCGGCTGAGACAAGCTGGACTGGGAAGCACAGTCCTCACCTCCTTCTACAGGTGTGCAGTGGAGAGCATCCTGTGCTCCAGCATCAACGTGTGACATGGAGGCTGCACAGCTGCAGAAAGAAAAGCTTTGCAGAGTGGTGAAGGCTGCACAGAAGATGTTGGAGTCAGTCTCCCCACTATCAGAGACATTTACACCTCAGGAAGAGAGCCACCTGCATCATGAAGGACCCCACTCACCCAGCACACACACTTTTTGCCCAACTCCCCTCAGGAAGGAGGTTAAGGAGCATTACCGGTAAGTGTAGAACCACTAGACTGATTATGTTTTTGTTTTTTTGTTGATGTTATTCGTAGTTCATATCTTAGATATTACAGTATTGCTGTTCTTTTACATTTTATTGTTGGATGTAACTGGGATTATATTAAATTTGTTCATTTTTTTTACAAAAGAAACAATACAAGACAATCCCATAAATGATAATGTACAAAATATAAAAAAATGAAAGGTAGCAGAAAGAAGAATAAATCTTATTATATCTGCCCCTTTTTTCCAACAATCAGATTAAACAATAATAATCTTCAACCAACAGTACAAAATGACTAACTCTTTCTAATTTTCTAACTAATACAATACACATTACGCTATTTCATATATTTTTTAACACATTCGTTTTGATCATTTTCTTAAATGTAAACATTGACTTGGCATTTTTAACTACATTCTCCAAGCCATTCCATAATCTAATTCCCTGGATTGAGGTAGAACGTCCCTTCAAACTAGTTCTGAATTGTGGTTTTACAAACATCTCTGTCCCCTTAAGATTATAACAACTTTGTCTTTTAACAAAATGCATTTGGATATTTAAAGGTAATGCATTATTTTGAGCCCTATACATAACTGATAAAATATTATAGTCTACCAAATCATGGAACTTCAATAACTTCAGTTGATAAAATAATGTACTTGATGGATGACGGTAATGTTTTCTAGTGATAATTCTTACAGCTCTTTTCTGTAATACAAAAATAGGCTTTGTGATTGTTTTACACGCATTCCCCCAAACATCAATACAATAGATTAAGTGTGGAACAATGATTGTGTTATACAACAAATACAGAGCTTTATCATTCAATAGGTCTCTGACTTTGTACAGTACTGCAATCGATTTAGCTATTTTTATTCTTACAGAATTTATGTGTTGTTTCCATGTCAGTTTGTCATCAATGATAACACCCAAAAACTTCACCTCACTCACTCTACAAATCTCAACACCCTCAATTTTGAGTGGAACATCAACAGTTTTCTTTTTATTACTGAATATCATGTAATTAGTTTTTTCTAGATTTAATGATAATTTATTTATTTTAAACCAAGTTTGTATCTTGACAAATTCTGTCTTTATCAATTCCAACATTTGTTCTATATGTTCACCTAAACAGAAAAATGTGGTATCATCAGCAAAACATAATCTCGTTCCATCACATGTACCACATGTGGTGCAAATGACAAAGAATCGCTGACTCTGACTATGAAAAGGTTAAAACTTGAAACTAAGATAATCTTTGCCAAGAAATTTCAAAATCTGGCATGAAATGTGGAAGGGAATGTGCATTTCTTTAAGGAATGCTGTCTTTATTTGAAAATTATATTCTCAGATTAAAATAAGGGGCTGCACATTGGCGCAGTTGGTAGACCTGCTGCCCCTCAGTGAAAAGGTTGCTGGTTGAAATCCTGGCCGAGGGCCATTCTGGGTGGACTTTGCATGTTCTCTCTGTGCATGCCTGGGTTTTCTCCGGGTACTATGAGTTCCTCCTACAGACCAAAAACATTTATGTTAGACTGATTGATAACTCTAAATTGTCTCTAGGTGAGAATGAGAGAATGAATGGTTGTTTGTCTCGTTTGTCTCGTATGTGTCCCCGTGATGGACTGAACACCTGTCCAGGGTGTCTCTCGCCTCTAGGGTACCAGTGACCCTTGCCACCTGAAAAGGAAAATGTGGGTTAAGATAATGGATGCATGGATGAAAACAAGTGTTTGTTAACATGTATTTATAAGAAACTGGGAAGACAATGAAGCAAATGTGAAGGAATATTTCTATTGAATTCCTCTGTTTCTTTTAAATTTACCTCAGGGGGTAAGACTTGATTAGATGTGGTTCTGGAGCCAAACTTATTGATTGGTTGTAGGCCCCCTTTAAAGCCACTTTGCTGGTTATTACCCCCCCCCACACACACACACACACACACACACACACACACACACGCACACATGCATACATCATCCCTCCACCCTGGATGGCTCCCCCAGTCATTTAACTGAAACAGACAAAGGAATGCCTCTGTTATCCCGTGGGCCCAATTCTATTAGCTTCCTATGCACCTCCCCAGAGAGAGTTGTGCAGCCGTGAATGAAGGGTAACACTGGTACACCACCTTCAAATCTCATCTGGGACTGAGCAGACAGCCTGAGGGCCTGGTCAGAAAAAAGAGGATATTTTTCCATTGTAGTGAAGTTGCTGTAAGACAGTTTCCTTATCAGAGAGCTGATGATGTTTACTCAAAGCGTCCATTCACACGGTAATGAATTCATATCCAAACATGTCTGTGCGTAGACGTAGATGTTCCCACTTGTCTTTGAAGAGATGTCAACCTTTCTGCCCTGGTACAAGCAGACAGGCAATTATTTGCATGATCACACAGTCATTGTGCTGCATTCAGCCACTGCAAAATTTAATTATCTACTGGGAAATTATTTCACAGGATATGAGTAGCAACCTTGGCCTTTCCTCATTTGCTGTATTTGGTTTGTATACATACCATGCATGCCATGTCACATTCTTATTTTTGCCTTCTGCTGAAGGTGACAATGTTTTTGCTTGTAACTGTTCGTTCATCTGTTCTGAAACTATCTCATGGATCCCTAAACAGCTAATGAAAGCTTCATAATTATTCCAGTGGGTTGATATCTACATCAGATTTGAAGTCAACCTGAATCAAGATGGCTGCCAGAGAAACACAATCACAAAAATGGTAGAAAATTTGTAAAATTGACAAATTTGCTATTAAGTCAAAGTCAAAGTCAACTTTATTGTCAGAACTGCAATATGTACAGGACATACACAGGATTGAAATTGCATTTCTCTCTCAGTCCCTCGGTGCAACAGTAACCAATTAAACACTAAACAATTAATAAACAAGCTCAAAATGAAATAATAAAAGTTTAGTACTGTCCTGAGTTTTTTGCATAGTAGTTTTTCATATTAGTAAAAAAGTATAAAAAGTTTCACCAACACCAAAACTTAATAAACATAATCATAAACATTTGCGTTCCCTATTGTTTTTATTATTACCGTAACTATTCTATTAACTATAGGAATCAACACTGTCTGTCGATTAGCAATACATGTACTTTGTACTCTGTAAGATATTCAAATGTTGTGGCACAGTTGTCAGAGCTGTCACCTCTCAACAAGAAAGCCACATGATTGATCCTGGCCAGGGGCCTTTCTGGGTGGAGTTTAAATGCTCTCCCCATGCACCTGTGGGTTTTCTATAGGTACTCCAGTTTTCTCCCACAGACCAAAAGCTTGCATGTTAAGGGCCAGGCTGAGCTGTGCGTTTTGACGAGCGCCGCGCCACGCCGTGTGAGCGCCGCGGCACAAGCCTTTGAACGCGGGCGTGAACGCGCCAAGCTCAAATTTTACGACCGCTTACGCGCGCGCGTTGTCTCACAATAAACTGCCCGGTGGCGGACTGTTTTGTATGAGACACAAATGTATTAAATTCCTCTTCTTCATCGCTGAACTGGACTTTTCTTTTGTTTTTTTGCCAAAAGTCAAGTGATCGCTTGAAGCGGTCACCATTCACTTCCTCCTCCGATGAGGAGGAATGAATGAACTTGTCACAAGTGAACTAAAGTCATGTCCAACGTGGATACGCCAGGTTCTAAATATTTCCTGGTGTGCTGGTCTGCTGTGTGGGCTGAAGGACCAGCGCTCCCTGTTTTAATTTTATTTTTTTAGAACTTTTTATTAACATATAAACACAGAAAACCGCTGCGCAGCCCTCTGCCTTTTCTTCTCCCACCCGACCTGTCAATCAAATCAGTAGGCTGTCAGCAAATGACCAATCAGCGACCTCAATTTGTCCCGTAGGTAAACGATCCGCCCTGCTTCTGCTCAAATGACATCAAGTATTTGGAGCGAATACGTTGGAGCTTCACGCTGCTTCACGTTGAGCTCTGCTGTTAACTGCCCGCGCGCAGCACGCGCGCGTGGCGCGGCGCTCGGCAAAATGCACAGCTCTGCAAGAGCCTTTAGGCTGATAGATAACTAAATTGTCTCTAGGTGTGAGTGAGAGAGTGAATGGTTGTTTGTCTCGTTTGTCTTTATGTGTCCCTGTGATGGACTGGAGACATGTCCAGGGTGTACCCAGGACACATGTCTCCCTGCATCCTGATAAGGAGAATGAAAAGAAGGTAAGAAAATGGATAGATGGATGAGCTGAGATTTGGTATGATAGTAGTTAAAACGTATCTGTCAGGGGAATATCGGTCAAGGTTTATGGATGTTTTTTAACTGCTATGGCTGAGAATGTTAACTGCCCATGAACCGTATGTTTGAATTAGCAGACAGAGCTAAAAGAGGAGCTGATTTGATACTGCATGTGCAGCTGGTAACTCCAAGGTCGCCTCCGAGTCTGTAATTTGGGAAGCCGAGGTTGTTGTGACAAGTGTGCAAACAAAACAACACCTAGCATCAGGGGCGGCCGGCCCAATAAGGGGCGCTAGGGCGCAGCCCCAATGGAACTTCTGGAGCTATTCACCATTTTACATTGAAGACTTACATTTTTTAAAATTAAAATAAAATAATAGAATAAAAATATTTTGAAATACAGTATATGTACCCATATACATTATATGTTTTTAGTTGTGTAGGATAAATATTTTATAGTTAATGATGAGCTATAATGTTTGTTTAAAAAAAAAAATGTTTTCAGATTGGTGATGTATTTCCTGTCCTGGGACGCATGAATCTTATCCATAGACTCTCGTTAGAAATGGCGCATGCGCAGTTATTCCACGACGTTACAAAATAATGGGAAGATGCTGGGCACAGATTTCTGTGCCCTGGACACATCCAACGTGAGCTGTACCTACTGATCATGTGCTTCCGATCTTTTTTTTTTTTGTTCTGGGAAATGAGCCGTGCAATGACTCAAGCAGGCTGGCTGCAGGTAGGTTTTAAATCATTGAAAGCCCTTTATCTAATGTCTATTTGCCATTTCTGACTGATATGCCTCTCAACTTTTAGAAGTCTCTGTTTGTGAAAAAAACTTCAGCTGACTGTTTATTCCAAAAGTGGCACCTGATGAGTTTGTTTCTGGAGTTAGCATGCTAATGCTAGTCTTTATCTAATGCCTATATTATTATATTACCATTCCTGACTGATATGCCTCTCAACTTTTAGATGGCTGTTTGTGAAAAAGCGTTCAGCTGACTGCAAGTGGGAACTGGTGAGTTTGTTTTTTCTTTGTTTGTGGAGTTAGCATGCTAGCCTCCAGGTTATTGTATTGGACTCTGATGGCTACATTTATTTGAATTTGCTTATAAAAAAATATCAAACATTAATAATTTTATATACTAAATGTCACTGGTGGTGTTTTACTATTTCTTAACACTGTATTGATCTGGAGAATGAAAACAAAGTATCTTGCAAGTAACTAATAATAATAAACTTTATTTGTATAGCACCTTCCTACAATGCCTTGCATTGACCAAGGTGCTTAACATGATAAAAAGATGAATAAACTGGAACAATTAATCAATGAAAATAGAATAAGAAACAACAGCAATAAAAGAAGGCAATGGAAATAAAAATGCTACATACTAAAATACCAAAAGTAATAAAAGTTACACACTGAAAGCTTTTTTGAACAAGTGGAAATAAAAAGGCAATGGAAATAAAAAATGCTACATACTAAAATACCAAAAGTAATAAAAGTTACACACTGAAAGCTTTTTTGAACAAGTGGGTCTTCAGTCTGGTTTTGAACAGAGTCAGATCAGAGGTGGCACGCAGCTCAAGGGGGAGACTGTTCCAGGCTTTTGGGCCGGCAACAGAAAATGACCGGTCTCCCCATTGTTTGTACCTTGAGCGAGGCACCTCCAGCAGGTGTTGACTGGCAGATCGTAAAGCTCTGCCGGGCTGGTGGACTTCCAAAAGTTCTGAGATGTAGAGAGGTGCAAGTCCATTCAGAGCTTTGAAAACAAACAGCAGCAGCTTGAACTGTATCCTGAACTGAACCGGGAGCCAGTGTAGAGAGGACAGGACAGGAGTGATGTGTTCATATTTTCGTGTGTTGGTCAAAAAGCGCGCGGCAGAGTTCTGTACAAGCTGTAAACGGGAGATGGAGGATTGATTAATACCAACATACAAAGCATTACAATAATCAAGTCTGGAGGTCACAAAGGCATGGATGGCCTTCTCCAGATCACCACGGCTGAGAAATGACTTGACTTTGGAGAGCAGACGGAGCTGGAAAAAGCTGGTCTTGACAACAGAACTGATCTGTTTATCAAGCTTTAAGTTGGAGTCAAGCTGCACTCCAAGATTTCTGACCACCGGGTTGAAGTGGGGGAGGGGAAAACCAACACTGGGACTGGGAAGGATGTTGCTGGTGTCACCAGGTGCACCAAATAAAATGCATTCAGTTTTATCTGTGTTTAGGTGGAGGAAGTTTTGAGAGAGCCAGTGCTTAATGTCATTTAAGCAGTTGACAAGAGTGTTTGAACTGAGTGAGGGGTTGGGAGTGACTGGCAGATAGATTTGTAAATCGTCTGCATACATGTGAAAAGACAGGTTATGACGTGCAATGATTGATCCTAATGGCAGCATGTAAAGAGAGAAGAGGACTGGCCCTAGAATAGATCCCTGTGGTACGCCAGAGGTCAGAGGGGTTGATGAAGAGGAGGACAGATCGCCTATCATGACAGAAAAAGTTCTCCCAGACAGGTAAGATTTGAACCACTCAAGCACAGCTCCCTGGAGGCCAACCTGCTGAGACAAACGGTTGATTAGTACCTGATGGTCGACGGTGTCAAAAGCTGCTGAGAGGTCTAACATCACCAGCAGAGCAGGGTTTTTTGCATCCAGAGACAGAAGAATGTCATTCTGCACTTTGAGCAGTGCAGATTCAGTACTGTGACGAGCTCGAAAACCTGACTGAAATTTTTCAAACAGGTTGTTGAGCTCTAGAAAAGATTGAAGTTGAATAAAAACAATCTTTTCTAGGACCTTTGATAGAAATGACAGATGGGAAACTGGCCTGAAATTAGAGAGAGCTGTAGGATCTAGGCCTGGTTTTTTGAGAAGAGGCCTGACCACAGCATGTTTGAAAGCAGATGGCACAAAACCTGAAGTTA